>JARJDX010068344.1:0-11022 GCA_030264735.1 Gymnusa sp. GC000175 | reverse complement strand
TTTCGGGTACTACCTTTTTGCTTTGTGTTTATCCTTATGTTAAGACAGCATCCTCTAATTTGAATTATTTAGCGTTTCCCAAATTGAATATTGCTTTATTAATAAAATATTTCATGTGATGTTATAGCCTCCGCATGTATACGAAAAAGTGTTATCCTCAAGTGAACAAAATATGTCGTGGTTGGATCAGATGTCAGATGAGTCAAGAAGATCCGGAACTTCTTTGGACAATAAATCTGAGCCTCCATCCTCGCCGCCTGCTTTGTTTCTTCAAAATCAACCACTTCCAAAAAATGGTATCATTTGTTATTTTGCTGCTTTTAGTGATCAATCATATTGAATAATATTTTAAGATAAGAATAATATATTGAAATAAAATAATTTGCGTGACGATGTAAAATAAAGGTTTTTTAATATTGAATGCTGTAATTTTATTAAAAAAATATATACATATATAGAAGATAGATCCTTATCATTTTGTAACATTACAAAATAATTTCCAAATATTTAGATAAATTACCTCCTAACTTGAACTTATTATTATCAATTTTAAAGATTTGTTTTTGTTTATTTTACTATACTTCCCTCATTTAAAAAAAGTTGTTTTTGAAGTGTTGTCTGTCTGTGTGTATGTGTGTGTGTGTGTGTTTTTGTGATCGGCCAGAATATTGATATTTAAGCTTTTAAAAAAAATTGGGATTTTGGCTGAAATCCACCAATAGGAACTAGTAGTTTCTTGGTTAGGTTTTTCGTTTTTTTTCAATTACTTTAAAAAACTATCAAGTTTATGGAAAACACATCAGAGTACAAAAATGTGTAAAATTAATTTGCAACAAATTTTTGTATTTATCATTGTTTTAAAGTTTAACATCTCATCCTTGTTAGTTGCTTAAAAACATTATTAGTGAATTTATGTCCATTAAGTTGCACAAATATACGTTATTATAATCAGCGGACAATAAACGTAAATTGGTTAAAAGTGACGGTAGTCACTATTGGAGTTATTGCCAATATACATTTCAACAAAATGAAGTTGCGGGGATATACTGCCAATTTAATTGGCTGATAATGAAATATAGTTATCTTTTTCTTCTTCTTCGAGTACCTTTCCTGTCCAGATGCTGGCGATCTAATTGGCTATTTTTATTTTATTTACTGCGACTTGATATAGATTTGCAGATGACAATAAGAGCCAAGTTCTTAGGTTTTTTAACCATGGTGTTCTCCTTCTGCCTACGCTTCTCTTTTCTGGAGCTTTCCTAGCATAATTAGTTGTAAAGATTGGTATTTTTCTTTGTTTCTCATTATGTGTCCAAAATATTGAAGTTTTCTGGCGTTTGTTGTTGTGCTCTTTGTCTGTTTTATTCTTCGCAAAACTTCCTCGTTGGTTAAGTGATCTGTCCATGAGATTCTTAATATTTGGCGGTAAAGCCCATCTCAAATGCTTCTAGTTTTTTAATTGCCAGTTCCGTTAGCGTACATGCCTCCATGCCATATAATAGCACCGGGATTATGTAGCGTTTTGACATTCGCTGCTTTGTATAAATGGCCAGGTTATGATTTTTAAATAGTTTGTTTATTTTATTAGAAATAGCGCGTGCTTTTTCTATGCAAATCTTAATCTCCTGCATGTGTTCTCATTGGTCATTGATATTTGTACCTAGTTATATGTAGCCAATAACTCTTTCTATTGGTTTATAGTTTACTTGAAGTTGGCATTTCGTTACGTTAGATATACTGTTGACCATAAAATTTGTTTTTTCTGTATTTATATCTAGTCCATGGGCCTGACTACTGTTTACTGTTTTATCCATTAGTGTTTGTAGGTCTTTCATTAAGCTGGCGAATATTACTGTGTCGTTAGCATATCTTATGTTGATAAAGATTTCACCATTTACGGATATTGAGGATTTTTTTGCGTAAACGTTGAATAGTGTTGGTATTAGGACACCTCTGCGTATTTTGATGGGTTAAGTTTTTTCATTATTTACGATCTTTAAAGACAATCCTGTGTAATGGATATTTAGAAAGCAGACAACAGTAGCGCTAAGCAGAATATATAGCAGCCACATTCGCAGCAACAAATTATATCTTTAAAAAATTTAGCTGAAGAAGTTTTAAACGATTAAATAATTCCTAAATTATTGATAGATAATCAGGGAGTGATATGTGTTTTAAAATCTTATAAAAACTCTCGCAGATCAAAACACTTTGATGATAAATACCACTTTATTAGAGATCTAATAGAAAATAATGTAATTTTTATAATTTATGTATCATCTAATAAAAATATTGTAAACATATTTACCAAAGCATAGCTATTTGCTAAGTTTTGGAAGTTAAGAGAAAATTTTCTAGCTTAATATTTTTTTTTGTTAATATTGTTTATGATTAAAATTTAAAACAATTTAGGATTGAGAGGGGAAGTTGGAAATTAGGTTTTCTCATATAGATGTACTTATCAGGTGTGTTGGTTGCCAATAGTGATTGTAAAAACAACATTAATAGTAAAAATAAAGTATGTATGTCATACAGTTATAAAAGGCTGAAATACAATCCTAAAGTAGAAATAATGTAAGTTTATTTCAATAAAGAGATGAGTCTACAATACTATTGGTCCTGGTTTTCCTTCTTCTTAATTATTAGGAACGGCCAGGTGTCCTTTCACGACGCCGGCATAGTTTTTTATGCAGATTTTTATTAGTAGACCTAAGATGTAGCTAACACCTTTATTACCCTTCGCCGCCTTTACCTGGTGCTGTATTTGTTTTAAGGAATAAGCCAATCAACTTGAAGAAATGATAATCGATGCTAGATTGATCCATTAACCAAAATGTTTGTTCTATTTGGGATGTATTGCCAAAAGATCTAACTCAATGAAAAAAATAGGATCTAGTTAGATCAATTAAACTATTAAACCAAAAGGTCTACTAGAGTCAAAAGTGGCGATATACTATAGCAAGCAAAATATGCGACCAAGGTTAAGAAATAGAAAAATGGGCCTTTTGAAGTTTTAATTTACACATATTGGAGAAGCTGCTACATACCCATGATGTTTCCAAGACAAAAAATATTCGCCAAAGAAGCTAAATCTTTGTATTTATATTAATTCGATTTTTCTACATTCTCTTATATTTTGTTTAATTGAAACATTGAAATTCTAGTCATTTTATAACTTGATCCCACATTCCCAGGTGTTTGTTACAGTTGACTGTATAAGTTACATAATAAGTAATAGATATAAGACTACCCTTATTTAATTATTACATCATTTCTTTTAAGTTATGGGGTAATACAAAGAAAGATATTTGATGAAGATATAGGAGAGTTCAAACATATACATAGGTCTCTATCAAACCTTAAGTACATTTTATTAAAATTTTTATATACAATTTAATTTCATTACAAAATAAATTAGCTCTCAACTCCGTAAAAATAATCCACAAAAGGCACTTAAAATTGTTATTGACCCAATATATAAAAACGGTGGAAGACAGCCACAAGAAATTAATCGAGGATAGTTTGAGTTTCCAAGCGCAGTACCTATCCTACCAAATAACATACAAATTGAAACTGCCATTGTCCTACAATGATCAAAATTGTAATATTAAGTTACAAAAATCTGTTAATCATACCTAATATTAGTTGGAAATAAATCAACAATAATTCCTAAAATAATATTTGAATTTGTTCCTGATAATGATATATAAATTGTTGACAATAAAATAATCGATTCCAAGCTATCGGCAAAATATAGGCACAAATTTGATGTACCAGTAAATAATCCAATTATAACTAAAATAAAAACAGCTAATTAATATTGTTATAAAATGATATTACTGCTTCTAGTGTCCTATGAATTTTTTTATCACCGAACCAGATATATTTATTTTAAAATCTACTATAAAATTCTTTTTCAACATGAAATCTATTTTTCTGGATTTACTATTTTGAAAATACGAAAGAATTAGGATGTTTAGAAAGTTCAGCGATTTTTTTTAAAGAGTGTTGGTACTAAAGAGATTGGATTGAAAAAGTATTTTAAGTCAAGTGATGCACTTGACTTAAAATAAAAAATAAGGATTCTTTGGAGGTTGGCATGTTAAGAAGGTGTACCATTCTTCTGTAGTTCCGCTTCTTAAATCATCATCACTTGCATGTATGTGATTTTTAGCCGGGAATTACTTCTTCAGTCATAAGTTTAATGTAAATCTCGCGTTTTACCTTGATTTCGGCCGATTCTTAAAACTGCGTTATGCAGGTTTATATTCAACTACTGGCTAAAGACCAACTTTTCCCGTCGTTTTGGATACCAACGTGGTTTTGCCAGTGCGGCAACATACATTACTCTTGAAATAAAGCGTTTACTTGGCCACTTGTTTTAATTGCAGGAATTACTTATTTTATCAAATGGACTACCTACGTCGGAGCGAATGAATATCAAGACTGCAAAGGATAAGAAACGAGGAAGTAAGAAAAAAAGCCAAAGTCGAAGATACAGCCCTAGAAAGAATTGAGAAAAAAGGGCTAAAATGATTCGGCCACTTAATAAGAATGGAAGAAAACAGGCTTCCCCACGTGCTTTTTAAATGAAACCCACAGAGCAAAAGAACAAGGGACAGGCCAAGAAAGTCATGAAACGAGGGAATACGTTAAGCAATGGAAGTGCGAGGACTAGACAGGGAAGATGCAATGGATAGAGAAGGGAAACTGGAGACCGGGAAACGGCGACTAGCTGTATAATAAAGACCAATCTTTCCAGAAAATGTCGTTTTGGATACTAGCGTGGTTTTGCCAGTGCGGCAACAAACATTACTCTAGAAATAAAGCGTTTACTTTGCACATAGCGATTTATTTAAATACATAGAACCACTTTTCATCATCATCACAGTGTCGTACATTGTGGCCTTAATTTATTTATGCTTCACTGCATTTGTTTCTGAACTTATCGAGGGTTTTAGTGTATATATCTAACATCTTAGACACATCCCATTTTTGGCAAAATTATTATTAAAAACGAAGTTGCAGAGGATAATTTTATCAGAAACTTAACAAACTCAAAATTTCTTTAGCTCTGTAAATCTTTTCTTCTTCTTTTTAATTAGCCGTTTTATTTTCATTGGATATAGGTCTCCTTCGAGTTCCTCCAAACCTCCATGTTCTGTGCGACTTTGTACCAATTTAGTTTAGCAGTTTGTTTCAAGTCATTGGTCCATCTCATCTGTAATCGCCCTTCTCCCCGTTTTTTTTCCCATGGCTTCCAACAAATTACTTTACCACTTTATTTATCATGTTCTTTATGAATAAGACCAGCCCATTCCCACTTTAAACTCGTTAGCTTGATAACTATATCATGCAACTGTATTTCCTCTCTTATAGGTGCATTAGTCTTGGTGGCCTCTCAGTGATATCCCTTATATTCTCCATTCTGAGATTGCAGTTTACAAATTACCAGTAATAATGGCAATCACAATACAGGTATATTCTTAATAATTATAAATTTTTTATCTACTTCTGACCAGAGAAAGTTTTTATCCACAAAACCCTATGTTGTACTATAGTACTATAAGGATCAAAATAGTAAAAGAAAGCCAACAAAAAATAACCGTTTTACAACAAAAGTAATTTTTATAAACTTTTGGGATATCGACAGTGTACAGCAGATATTGTAGGTTCAAAGACATCTTTCATTCCCACATAAGGCCGTGTGACTTCAGTGAAAACTTGTTGAGCTTTTAATTAGGTCCAACATGCAAAAATTTATAAGAGGTTTTGGCAATATATTAGAAGGTAAGAGTGTAGGCATCCTACTCTTTAAAAGCATTTTTACCTATTACAAAGTTATAGAGTAAATGCTTCTGCTATAGTTATTAATTTCTTAAGTAGCTCTTTGTTAGTATTAACGTTTAGATGAGGTGGAAATACGCTTTCTGGATAATATGTATGTTTAAACTCTCTGCTTCTAGCTCAAATTTCATCCGGTTCACGGATATTTCATATGTCTTTTATACGCTTTTATATGTTCTTTTAGCTTTTAAATGAAGAAATTGAATTTTTTTGAAAACTCATTTTTTTCTTTATTTCGGTTATTACCCTTTCAACTGTTAGCTTAGTTTATTTAATATTGCTACTTCATCAAAATTATAATGATTTATCTTCTTCGTGGCGGTGGAGCTCAGCGGCATCCGGCCGTTGATCTCTACATTGGCCCTACCCACTCTCTATTCACTGCCTATTTACAAGTGATTGAAATTAAAGATCTCATACCATCAACTCTCTCATGGCTATGACGGAGTCGATAACAAAAAAAAATCAGTCAAAATCTGCTCTATAAGCTTTAAATACCTAAATTAGTAATTTTGTTCACGGGACACCATATGACCGGATATATTAGAATTGCTACCAGGAGAGCAAATGGCAAGCGGACTCTATATCTTGTAGAAGGTCACTTAATTGATATTTGTCTGGTTTTTAAAACACAATCAGTCCGACGCGAGTATTTGCACTGGCAGCCTCTCCACGCCCACCCTTTCCACGTGTCCATACCATATAAGTTGCCTTCGTTGGACTTTTTCCAGTATTGTTCAATTTACCACCATTATTTCTCTAATTCTGAAATTTGATATTTTTTCTATCTTGTATAACCTTGCCGATCTTTGCCAGAAATCCATTTCCAGTAACAGCAGCTATGGCCCAATTTGCTTTGTGAAATCCCAATTTTCGCACCCGTACAGAACTACTCTTTCGAATATTACATGGTATAGCATGTGTTTTCTTTGTCATCGGCAAACTGTAAATTATATGTGGTGTCGTTTAGCTCTACTCCTATTCCGCTACAAGCCCTTCTCCACTATTTCAGAGCTTCATTAATATGAAGTGAATAGTGGGGAGAAAACGCAGCCCCTTGGATTTTTGGCTGATAAGTTCTATGATAACTATCTTGATCTTGTATGTTGATTGTTCGTACTGCTGCCATTTATTCGTTAGTTGAACGGTTGTTCGATTTATATAGTCTCTTTTCAGTGATCTCTTATCTAATATTAGAAAAAAATAATAAAATTTACGAGCTAGCACATTAAAGTGTAGTATAAAATCATGTCTGTGCAGCAGAAAATATTAAATAAATATAACAGCAAGAGAAATGTAGCCAAATTTAAAACGGATTCTTTAAAGAAATGTCTAGAAAGCTGGACATTTTCATCATAATATATTATAGTAAAAACTAAAGATAACGACTCTGAAATAAAAAAGAAGAATATCCCACTAGTTATATGGTTTCTTAATACAGAAAGAGAAAGGTATTCTTTTTACTTACCGAATACAGTTACTTTTGACATATGATTAATAGAAAATTCGACTATCAAATACCCGCAAAGTGATATGCTTAATATCAACCCATTATAAATGTAATATGCTGTGTCTATTTTGTAATGCTGAAAAATATAAACAATATAAAATATAAATTGGGAGTGCCTTAGTTTTTACAGTCATGGGCTGTGGAGCTTGGATCACGTGGTTTGAGCTAGTGTAACTTTTCAGAGTTAACGCCCAGTTTCATAACATAATCGTACTTAAGTCTCCCTTAATCTTAAAAAGCGCCTTTAAGTAGTAAAATCTGTTCCATAAATAATTTTTAAACAGCGCTTTACGAAAAAGGATCCTTAATCATAAAGTTTTGAAATCTGACTTTAACGCGCAAAAACCGAATTTATCAAAAACATTACCTAAAATTTTGTTGACAACAACAAAAAGTGTAAAATATGAAAAGTGATACAACAGTACACTGAATTTTCTTTGCTTTCCGCGCGAACGTTTTTTAAGTCTATTGAGAGCTAACAAAATCTGATACGCTATCTGGTGGTGAAAACTGAATTGCACAAAAAAGTATCTGTCACTCACTGTGTTCATTGCACAATTTGTTGTATTGTGTTTATATTAATAAATAATTAAAAATATAACAAAACAAAAACCTGTTTAACACCAAATGGATCTCTATAATATTATTATTCTTGGAAGTCTTGGGTAATATCCCATTCTCGCCAAGTTGACTAGTACTCTTTTAAGATCAGCTGTTTGAGTGAAAGTGCTGCCACCATCGCTAGTGTTAGTTCTCAATAGTAATAAACTTTCAAGCTTCTGTCAGAATTATCAAAATTTATAAATATTACTGCTTTCTTAACAGTTTTTGGAGTTGCCAATCAATACATAATTGGCTAAAGGACACTTTATTTAGAAGGCGTTTTACAAACGGTTATGAAACAGAAGCCAAGTAAAGCCGACTTTACCGTTGACTTTATGATAAAGTAAGGTTTATGTAAAGGAGACTTTTATGTGATATTAAATTATTCAACATTAAGGTGGCTGTAAAATTGATGCAAATAAATTAAAATAATTATTTACCCTTGCGCATAGTTTATAATCTTCTTTTTCCCAATCTTCTTTCTCAGTTTTATTCAAAAGTGATAGCATAAAACAAATACTGGTTTCTGACTTGTTATTGTGTACCTTATAATTGTTAACAGCAGAGAATAGTTGAGGCAACCACAATCGAAATATATTAAATCTTTAAATAATGATAATTATTTTTAATTTAATTTATTTATCTAAATTATATTACCCTGAGGTGGTACCAACTTGCATACAACAAATTAAAATTTGACGTTTTAAGTAAGTTGCATGACAAAGAGTTTTTAAATGGTGTAAGCCCCGGCGAAATTTTGAATATTTTTTAGTCGAAGCTCCTTCGCTTTCATAGATTTCTTCTTCGATCAGTAGCTCGGTAATCTAGATAATAAATAATTAAATTAATTAAATTTATATTTACTTAGACAAAAGACAATAAAATATTATACCGGATATGATTCAGGTGCTCTGCCGGTATTCATCGCATATATACCTTGTAATACTTTTAGAGCTTTAGATTCATTTCCAACAGCTAAAAGATGTTTAGGACTTTCAGGAATAAAACAATAACATAAAAAACTAATAAAACTCGGAAATCCACATATTAATGTGAAAATGTGCCAGGAGTGTAGCGCTAAAATATAATTTTATTTTCTTATAGATTAAATTAATTTAGACTTTACTTAGACCACTAAACACTTCGTACTCTATAGGCGCAGGTAATAAATAATAACCCAGAAATGGTATTACCACTGTGCCAGAGCAGAAGACAATTCCTGCAATAACTATTACTTTTCCACGATATTTTAAACTGTGAAATTCGGATAATGCAGTTATTAAAACAGAGAAGGGCCCATTAATTCTACAAACTGTTTTGTTAGCAATAAAATAAAAATTTTAAAGTTAATTTACACAAAACCAGCCATAAACTTGGTGATTAGCAGCATTTTATAGCTTTGTGATAGTCCTACGAGCGTGTTAAATAAAAAATCCAAGAGATATCCAATTATTAACAACCTTTTTCGACCATAAGTATCAGAAAGGAATTCCCAAAATATCACACTGCTTAACATTCCTAAAACAAAATAAAAGAGCAAATATAATGTACAGGAAAATTATTGAATAAATAAAAGAAGTGGCCAAGAAAACCCTCGGTGAAACACAGGATGTAGCTAGACCTAAAAAAACATGGCGGAATGACAAAATTTAACAAACCATGAAAACATAGCTGTACTAACGTTGGCTGTCGACTAAAAATTATGTAAAAAAACAGAAGTACATTGAAAAACAAAGAAATCAAAAAGATAGTTGCTAAAGCAAAAAATAAATCACGACAGAGTAAGTGCGACCACATCGATATGTTTCAAGGTTCTTTCTGATAAAAAAAGCCTTGAGAGTATCAAAATCCATGCGAATATTAAAATAATCATAGCACTCTACAAATATGAACAGTGCAGAAATGGACCAAAAACTACGAGCAACTGCTTATCGACAAGAATTTACCAGTGATGTAGGTATAGCAATATCTATGTTTAATGACCTTTCAATCAAAGTGGAAGGCAAAATCACAGTGAACAAGGTGAACAAGCAGGTGAATATAGTAATTAGTACACAAATTATAGGAGTATTAGCGTTACCAATGCGCTGGATGGAGTCTAATGACGTGGCGGTCGAGCGCTTAGCTACGTCAGGCCTTCCTCTCTCTCTCTCTCTCTTTCTCATTATCAGCATCATCATATGCAGCCTTGTTTACACCACTGCTAGTGTTAAGCCTATTCTCTGCCTGTAATGCTGGCAACTTACATTATAGATGGAGCTAGCCACACTAGTCCTTTATACCACCACAACAATTTCCACCGCTATGATTCCGCACTCCACATTCCTCTGATCCAGCTCGCGTCCTATATAACACAGAGCCACGAGCTAGCCACACTAGCCACCAAAGTTCATTCGAGCTCCTCTCTGATACTTGTCCGGTAGCACTGCGTGTATCCTAGATCACCAGTTAAAATTTCCGACACCTCTCCATTGGACCTACCGAACCTAGTCTCCGCAATTATATTATTGATTATAAGAGTTTATTTGAAACATAAATTTTTGATTATTATGAATAAAGTTTAGTTATCATATGTTTTGTGACTTGAACAACTCCCGCATCACAGTCTACGGCAAAGTAATAAAATATAAAACCGATTTGGAGCAGAACGCCCATGTACACATGGTGTATTTTACATAAGGCAATTTTTTTAATTTTTTTTTTATTTTCTATGACAATTTACAATCTGACTACATAAGTCAATAAAAAAATGGTTGTACAATAGTTAATAGCGTAAAAGGGTAGATCCACTAATTTCCCCTGTATAATTTCAACTTAACTTATTGGTTATTTATGACTACATAGATGCTAAATAATAAAACACTTAATGCTAAAATCTAGTGCGTAGGTCTTAAACCTCTTTAATCGTCGCACTTCACTGTATTCACTGCTTAACCGCACTGCAAGTTTGTTCGGGTGGCCACTAAGTCGTTTCGTAGTATTTGAAGCTATTCAGGGAGACTTCTTCTCTGACTGTAACCATCTTCAGGTCATGGTGAATGACGTCATTTGGTACGTACCAT
>JARJDX010068327.1:0-32830 GCA_030264735.1 Gymnusa sp. GC000175 | reverse complement strand
GCCCATCTTGAGCCACTGAGAGCCATCACCATTGTGTAGAGGAGTAGATGGCCTGTAGTGGCCTACGTAGTGGATGATGGAGATAGTGATGGCCATGGACGGCGTTGGGAGCGGTCCGACTACACACATCAAAGGAGGCCAGCATGCGCAGGTAAACTGCGCAGTGACTAAAGTGGCACGTCCACACCATGGGCCATTATTATTTCGTTTATCGCACGCTTATCAGTGTCTGCTGATGTATCAACAATGTATGGCCCAGTATGGCCCATTCATGCACATCTAGAATGGTCCATCTAGATGAACCACTGTGTGGATGCGTACATTCAGGCCATCATAATGGGTCATGATAATGGTGACCATCATGATGGCCCACAACGAACCATAGTGTAGAGGAGCCATTACACATTAAACAGCATTAAGGCTAGCCATTTTTGAGGGCGTCAAATGCACCTGGCGTGACCCTGCTGTTTGTTATTTAGAAATGTATTTAATGTGCTAATTACAAATCTTTGATGCGACTCCTGGTTGAAAAACATTGATATAAAGGGTGTGGTAATTAAAAAAATATTTTGTTTTTTTTTTGTTTAAAAAAATGATTTCTGATTTGAACACTGCATGCAAGAAAATTGGTTTAAATGTAAACATTAATAAAACGGATGTAATAACCAAGTAACCCATTATACAAAAATAAATAAAGTAGCCCAGAACTTGTGCTAGTCACAGAATACAAATTTTTGGGGCAAACTATAACCTGCAAGAAAAACATGCAATTGGCCGAAATCAAACACACGGTGCGTATGGGTTACAACGACCTAGGACACTTCTTTAAATCTGATATGCCTCAACAGTTTAAGATTAGAGCATATGATCAATGCATCTAGCCAACCATGACATTCGGTTTCGAGACATGGAATATAATGGAAGACGGAGTTATTAAATTAAAAATTTCCTAAGACGCAATGAAACGATCGATACTTAGTGTTGCTCTTAAAGATTGACAGTGTCATACCTGGAGAGAGCGCACTAAGGTCACAGATATTTCAAATAAAGTATTCACAATGGAGGGTAATGGGCAGGATAGATGATCAGGTATGATGATGATCGATGCAGTCGGAAAATATCAGAGTGGCGACCACGAACAGAAAGGAGAAATGTGGGAAGACATCATGCGCGCTGGTCGGATGACATTACGAAGGTGGCCACCAAAATGTGGATGAGCCAGACCCAAGATAATAAAAGCTGCATGAAACTGTTAATGTTGGACAGGAAGGAGCTTAACTATATAGGTGGTAATAATAAGTGATAAGTAGATATAAAGCCATGATTAATTTGTCATGAATCATATCTTCTGGATAGTATGTTCAGTGCGTAAAAACTAAAAATAAATTTTTCTTGAAATTACTACATTCAAAACTTTAAGTTCGTAAATACCAAGGTGAAATACCCTGTATAGTTGATCCCTGTTGTTTCGGAGAGCTTATCTGCCAATTTAAAGACACCCAATATATTAATTTTCTCATTCCTTTAGATTTACTTAGCATAAAATATACACATATTTCATCAATTTTTAAGAAGAAATTCATCAGCATTCTAAGGTTAATTGAAATAATATTTTCTTTGTGTGACAGTTTGTAGAGTTTAGGACATCCGTAAGAAATACGATTTAATGCTTCAGCAAAAAAATCAATAGTAAAGCAAGGAATTGCCATAAAAGAGTAAAGCAGCAAGGATTAAATGCAGGGGTCGTAGTCCCTCTTACGGAAACTAGCCATAAATAGCCAATATATGCTCTTACGCCTTGCCTGCACATTATTTCCGTACCCTGCAATGTAAATCATATAAATTTAAAATGATATAAAAGCGTTACATTTTATTTCAGCAACGTCAAGTTTTCAAATTTATTTCTTCATAAAAGTGTTATAAAATGTGAAACTTAAAAGGTATTTTGTACTTTGTTTCAGTATTCTCTTCGCTGATATAGTTGGCTTCACTGTCCTCGCTTCTCAGTGTACTGCTCAAGAGTTAGTGCGATTATTAAACGAACTGTTTGGAAGATTCGATCAACTGGCCAATGTAAGTACATACTTGTTAATTCCAACATCCTAGCAAAATTAAACTAAACTCAACATGTATAATTTAATCAATTCATTCTCTACTCACCACATTTGTTCTTTGTTTAATTGGGTTAAGCAAATAAATTAAATTTAAATTTATAACTTGACGAGTAATTGTGGTGCAGAGTTTGTTGGCAACTTACATGTTGATACAATAAGTTTGCATTTTACAATGAATTTATGTTTTTCAATAAATTTGGTTTACACGATTAATGTGTTTTAAAGTTAATTGATTTTATATTTACTTAAATTCTAGAATTTAAATCAACATCTTAAATTTATGGGCAAATTTTTATTGCGCGAAACACGCTCCAAGGACGGCTGCAATTATGTTTCAAAGCAAACAAAAACTTGAAATATCCTGTAATTAATTGCGCATACCTATTCGGTGATTCACATTCTCATAAATTTTATTAATTTAAAAAGATATTACCTACTAAAATTGTTAGAATAAAACCTTAACTTTCTGAGAACGTTATATTAACAACAAAAAAGTTTTAAACCCAAGTTATAAAAAAACTATATTTTTCAAAGAAAGTTTGTAAACAAACTAATATATACGTGACTTTTTGTACCAAATTTATCTCTGAAAAACATTTTATGATAAAAAAATACCTTATCGCCGCAAAAAGAAATTTTAAATTAAATTTTGGAACCCGTCCAAATCTGAAAATTTGCGCGGTTTCCTATTGTAAGGTTTTTTACTAAAAATTTGTATTGCGCGATTTTGGACTAGGCGTTTTTTTTTTTAAAAGTATTTAACTCGTAAATGTAGGGGACACCTTGACCCCATCGGGGCTTAGGGCTTCTAGAAGACGTTTAAATCGAATTCTATTGCCTGCCATTTTCTTCACGTCGTTTCAGGATTCAGCAGCTTGTATTCTGTTTGTCCGCTTCCTAATATTTTCTCATTAATTTTCGTAGACATGTATTCCTAAATCCTGGGATTTTTGATTTAAGGGTGTTGGAGAATTTCTAAGTTTCCCATCGTATTAGAGCCTTCTCACGCATTTGTCATCCTCGTTATCTAGATCTTTGAGGTGATCCACGATTCCCCATTGAATTCCAAGTCAGCATTTTATATTTCATAACTTCGTCCAGGTTAAAAATGAAGAGCATCGAAGATAGGATGCAACCCTGTCCTTAGTCGGTTCGAACATCGAATGCCTCTGATTGTTTTGTGTTTTGGATTACACTGCACTTAAATCCATTTTACATAAGTTTAATAAGGTTGGTAATTTTTGTACGTATTTCGCGTTTTCCCATAGTTCCGCAGATTTATTCTCTATTTAAGCTATCTAATGTCTTTTTGAAGTCTATGAAAGCCACATAAATGTTTGTTTGAAATTCTTCATTGTTTAAATATAATGCGTATGGTGTTTATTAAGTCAACATATTCCCTGTTATTGCGGAACCCATACTTGTTTTCACGAAGGGTCTGTATTAAGATATTTAGCATATATGTTATATTTTCCAGGTAATTTGATTATTTTAAGGGTTTTTTTGCATTTATTAACTCAGATTTAGTGGGCGTATCAGTTTGATTATCACCGACGAAGTTGGGCGGATTTTGTTGTTCTCCAATTTCTACCTCCCTTTATCCCAATGGATTGATTAGTACTTTTATATATAATAATTCGTCCACCTTTTTAGTTAGTTATCTTTATTGATAATTAACCGTACGGTTGCATTTTTATGGGTTTGTTTATATGTAAGTTGTTACTATATCAGAGAGTTCTTGTATTTTGATATAGTTCTCCCATATATTGTTCTCTCTTTGCAGCTTTTCCGTCTTTTCTACTTGACTTTTAATATTAGTTCTATAATCACGCCTAGTAGACCTTTTTGGTGTCAGAGTGACAGGTTTCCAAAAGAGTATGTTCTTCAGCGGGGATGGACCTGTCTAATAATCTCATTTTAAATGCTTACCGTTTTTACTTCTTCTACCATGTCCCTGTTTTTTTGTTACTCAGAGGCTTAGCGCTAATTTGCTACTAATTTCAGTAATTTTTGTGATTATAGTGTCGGTATTAAAACATAACTCCTCTACTCTGAGTAGATGGTTGAGTTTCAGCTTGCTGGTATCTATGCGGCAGCTAAGAGTTGGGTTAATTGAAGCTTATTTAATTCCGAGTAACCATGTAATGAAATCCGCAGCACCGGCCCCTACTTTCACAAGTACCTCCTGTAGACTGTAAAGAAGTTCCCCACAGTTTGTTTATGAGAATTGGCCCATTTGGTAATACATACATTACCTTGTGTACTCTTTTATGTGAGAACATGGTACCAGGCTTTAATCACAGCGGAGTTTTATAAGCCACTCTCCATTTCTGTTGCGTAATCATGGACCAGGTTGGCCCAAGTTTATCTTAAATCGATGTTAGTAATGTCTTCCTATGCGCTGGGCTTGTTGAGGAAAACATCTTTAACTTCGTCGTCTTTCATTTCCGTTGGTGCGTTACAGTTTATACTGCATAGGTTTCGCGCTGGTGTTCGTAGTTTGCAAAGTATTGGTCAATCCTTAATGGAATGCCGTAGATAAGACTTTTAGCTGCCTTTTGGCTTATACTATCCCTCCTCTACTCGTATGCTGCAATTACTCCTGTCTGCCAGAACAAAGCACCGGCATCTGCTCTGCAGTTTCCCGTCTACCCGGTTGCTCACAATGCCAATAGTTTGAATTTATAGCGTTGCATTTTTTTGACCACTTTTTATAGTTTCCCTTCTTCATAGAGGTACCTACATTCCATGTTGAGAAAAAAAACAACTTAATCGTTCCTAGTTTTTGTTCAAATTTTTATTTCACATGTTGTTTTTTTTGCATTGGGAAGATATCGTAGCATGGGTTCTACCCCTACAAATCAGTTGCCTTTGCTGCGGGCAGGATGATTCCAGTAGCTGCTGCAGCATGCCTTCATGTTTCCTTTTCGGGTAAACGCCTTGACTCTTTTATCTTTGGACATGTCAGCAAAAACATCAAATACTTTTCTGATGCTTGGAATTTTCACGTCGCATGGTCTTGTGGTTATACCACCAATGTTCGGTCGCCAGAACCCCCTTAGCCCCCAGAGTTCATCGCAAGTAGATGAGACAGTTGAGACACTTTGATGTTATTCCCCACTCCTTACCTTCCAAAAAAATCACATTAATGCCGTTATTAAATAAAAAAAGTTTGTTTTTACTTTCATTTACGAATTAAAGTTATTTTTGGCAACAGCATATTCAAAAACTTTAAGTAAAATATTTATGAGTATGAAACGGATCCCTATTTTATGCAGATTTCTATGTTTCTATTCAGATCGTTTTCATGCTGTTTTCGTGGAACTAATTTCTCGGTTTTACTGTAAAATAAACAAAAATGGGAAAGAATTACCTATTCTCAATATTCAATAATTTTCCAATGCCTCAGCATTATTAACATTATCCTTTTTAATTTCCTTGTTCTAAATTTTTTATAATCTACTTATCAATCCGCACTTAAATAGCATAGCACAGCAAATATTTTTGTATAGTATATCAATACGTAAATACGTTCGATGATACTGGGCAGTTTATAGTTGCCGATATAAACGCGAAACATTATGGGTGAAAATGACTTATGATTGTTAAATAAAACAAACAACGCAAAACTCTGAAGAAAAATGTTTTATAGCTCTGTTGTCCGTCCATTTTATTAAGGAATTATTTCCAGCAGTAGCAAATTTTATCATCCCCCAAGATTTATTACCACAATAACATAAAAAATTATCTCAATTTATTCCATTTTCACATTTTTATTTTGCGTTTAAAGCTTAAGGGCTTACACAAACAACCGTTTTTGGGATAAACTTTTTGCAATGTGGAGTCTACAAAAAAACATAAAATGCAGCATTTATATATAGTTCATAATATTCTTTTTTGCAGGATAATCATTGTTTGCGAATAAAGATCCTGGGAGATTGTTACTATTGTGTATCTGGTCTCCCTGAACCCAGATCCGACCACGCTCATTGCACAGTTGAAATGGGTCTTGATATGATTGACGCAATTGCCAGTGTGGTTGAGGCTACTGATGTCCAATTGAACATGAGGGTTGGTATTCACTCGGGGAGAGTTCTCTGTGGAGTTCTTGGATTGAGAAAATGGCAATACGATGTTTGGTCAAATGATGTTACTCTTGCAAATAATATGGAAGCCGGAGGAGAACCCGGGTAAGTTCATTATAAAATATATAATTTGAATGTGCACTTGTGAAGTTTGATCAGTGTTTACCAAGATATTTGGTCAATATAAAAGACACATTTTTTATACTTAACTGAAGCATAACCTTATTTCATCAATCATCATTTTTTGGCAAATCTTGTTTTTATAACCCTGTTATTGTATCAAACATTAGTAAAGATAAGATAAAAATGCAAAAAATTGCACACAGCATACAAACAACGTAAGGGTTTAATTTGGAAATTCTAACAAAGAGGAATCTGATCCTTTACGGAAAAATTATAACTTTTTTTTGTAAATGTAAGATAGGATAATAATTTCTACTTCAGTGGTTCTTAACTAGGGGCGCGAAATGGAACTTTGCTTATCGGGACTTGTTGGAAAAATACTACTAAGATATAAAATTGAAAATGAGAATAAAGCAGATGGAAGAAAATTTGAGGATTCAACAAGAACAGAAAACTTATTCTTCACGAAATAATTATATTTTTTTGTAAATAAAACGATATCAGTCTTTTCTTTGTTGCACTTATAAAGAAATTGACTTTAACCGGAAGTGCATATAATTTTTGTTTTTTGAATGTCGCTATGCATTTTTTTTTAAATAAAAAACAAATCTAAGTGCATGGAATATTATTGTGTGCTTTTACTATAATAGGGAATTTCTCTGTTGTTTTTTCAGGAGAGTTCATATAACTCAGGCCACCCTCGACTACTTGGGCGGTGAATATGAGGTGGAAGCTGGAATGGGAGCCAGTCGTAATCAGTATTTGCGTGATCACTGCGTTACCACATATTTTATTGTACCACCAGCACGACGCAGAAAGGTATTTACACTTATCCGAGCAGATATGACTAACATTTTACTCTTTCATTACTTACGGGATTTTTTTTTTAATGAAATTTGTTATAAATTATTTAAGTACAGCACGTATCGAATTCAAAAAGGGATAATTATGTGATTGCACTGCTACGTGATTATTATCAAAACGTGAAACAATTTTATTTATTTACCCAAATTATTTACATACATACATTATTATAAGCTGGAAAATATTGGTAATGCAAGCAATGGAAATATATAATTTTTTTTATGACGATATAATTACATATAGTTTTGATTAAATTTAATTAAACTAAAATTAAATTTGAAAAACGTTTGCATTATACCGAAATTTGACCGGCTGTTATTTCTGTTAATGTTCATATTTCAAGAAATTGCTAAAACATGTCGATTTTAGTTTTAAGACGGATAATACTTTAGCATACTTTTTATATTTTTGGGGACGTTGCTCTGGTTGCTAGAGGGATAGCTAAAATCGACGTGTTTTAGCAATTTCTTTAAACCTGAACATTTACTGAGGTAACTGGTCAAATTTTGGTTGAAACATCCTGTATTTATTTCTTTTTTAAACATAACCGCCAAGTCATGTTTAAGTTTTTATCGGTGGTATGTATTTAACCCAGCTTCAAAATAATTTCTCTTCGATTTATGAATAATTTTAAAAATATTACTGCTTTTTAAATATTCTAGCCCTTAAATATCCGCATTCTATTATAACAAAGGTATAGAAACATAAAAATATATCCCATTGTCTACTCTTGTGTAGCGTTTTCTTTTATATATTTTTTTATTCTTATCTGCTCTACTACTTAATGCTATTTATAAGTTCAATCAATTACAACTCTCGAAAAATCTTATGCTTAATGCACAGTAAACCCTCGTCTTTTTTTTCTGTTTTTAAACCACATAATATCTTTTTTAAATAATTTTTTATATGGGGTTATTCAAAATTGCCAAAACGCCTAAAATAACATTTTTTAATTCTACGATAAATTCTAACCGATGACTAGACAACATGTCTAGCATATTCAGTTTATTTTAAATTAAAACCAAAAAAATCATTTTATACGTTGTCTTATTCAAGGGATGAAAGATAAAGGATTAAAACTTATTTTATAATAAAAACTACTACTAAAACCTACTACCTGTAATGTAAGTTGCCAGCATTACAGGCAGAGATGAGGGTATGCGCCAGGAGTGGCGTCCTAAGCTGACGACGACGACGACACCAGCATTCTATTGGCGTTTGGTTCATTATTCTACGATTATTATTTTAGGACATATAAGCTCTCAAATGTAATACTTTTTAGTGTAGCAGTTTTCCTGACCGACTATTTCGCCGGGAAAAACGTAGCTCTCAATTTACTTAAGATCAAAGAAGAAAACTAAAAATTGAGTATACGACTTTTATTTGCAAATTTTAGACATATTTCATAACTACTACCATATTACTTAGCTACAAAAAATAATAACTTGTATGAGTATCAGAGCTTGTAACCCTAGCTCCATAGCACAGAGCCGTTCAAGCTTTTTATGTGGATACACATTTTAGACACACATCGGTGCGCGTCTTTTTAGAGTTATTAATCAATCTTAAATGACAGCACTAACCCGGGATATTTGAACCGAAACTTAGTTATCTCTCACTGCCAATCTTCTGGGGTGTTTTTGGATTCTTAAAAACTAAAATTTTGAAATAAATTTTTTTCCAAGACCAGGAACTGTCACTTCCGGTTAGTGGATTTCAGCTAGAGAAAAGCTTGCAATCTCCGAATTTTTGTGTTAAAAGCCTAAATTTAAATTTCAAGTCGGTTAGTTAGCAGTCTGGGATCTTAAAAGGACTTAGACAGACAATCATTTACTTTTACAGTATAAACAAAAATCTCGATGCGCATCTTTCAACAACTCTATTCAAAATCCGTCACCGAAGGTCTCCAATTATAATAATTCTTCACAAAGTGCCTCATTGATAATACTTTCTGAATGCGATTTAAACTGTAAAGGGGATAAAATGCAACCGTGTCTTAATATTTATTGCTGATGTGTATTTACCATCTATTCTAGCGACAGAGGTTTGCTTTTAGTATAAGTTTGCAAACACTCTGATATATCTGCCTTTAAATCTTCTATTTCTTAGAGTCTCCACTAATAAGACATGTTTGACGCGGTGACATGTCTATAAAACAGGCATAGGTATCAACCCACACATCGCCATCGCGAATTCTTGGGGTAAAAACATGAGGCCTAAATGTGCCACCCGTTTCCTAAGCTGTTTCACTAGTCAAATTGCGATTTGCTTAGATATCCTTTTCATTTGGAATAAATCCGACCATGACCTTCAGAAATATTTTCAGCAGGTGGTTCATAAAGCTGCTAGTTCTATACTGTTCTATACTCACCTCAAGCAGTTGTATTGGTAGTGTCATAAATAAAGATTTAAGCCATTTGTTTGTAAACTTTCGGCTGGTGTGTATTTTATTGAAAAAATGTAATTAAGCTTTTTCATCTTTAATTAGCTTATATATCTTACTAGGAAAATCATCCGCACCTACTGCTTTTGGGTTTTTTCTCCGTTTAATAGCATATTCTTCTTCATTACATGTATTTTGGGGACCTTTATAGATCATGGTCTAGTGGTTCTGGTGGAGTTGGTTTCCATTTATTTTATATTTCGTTAGTCATTCAGGATGTGTTTTTAGTTTGGGGATTACCCTTCAGGTGACTGCGGCAAATCTCATTTATCGATGATCTTATTTCGTTCCACTGGACGTCGACTTCTAGTACTTTAAGTTGTAAGACATTTATTTCGTTGTTCACAGACTTTAATGGATTCTTCCCTTACAGTGAAGTCTTTCTCCTGGCAAAAATAAATGAACCTGATCACCGCGTTCATTTCTGCTACCTAATCCATATTTTTCCACTGTATTTTGACATTGTCCTCTGCCGATTTTAGCATTGAAATAGCCTATAACTGTGCTCTTATATGCCTTTTTACCATTTTTAAAGCGTCACTGAGGACCTTATAGAAGTTCTTGATGCAATCTTCATTGTTATACGATGGCAATTGGGTTGGTACACTGTACAACATACCACATCTAAAAATGGTTCCTACAAAAAATTCTTAGAATTTATCGTATAATTCAAAAATATACCGGGTGTTACACTTCAATAATGCAAAACAAATATAGTGTACTTTAAAAGTATTTTTTTATAGCTTGATTAAATCCAAACTTTTGAACTGTTTTACGGTAAAAATATTGTATAACCCTGTATATTATTTAATTTAATTACTGTAGACAAATATGGGGACTGATTTACCAGAAATTTGTATTTATCGGTCACTCCTACTCCTTTTAAATCGAGAGTTTACTGTACATGACTTTTTATTATTATGAATGTTACTATAAGGTTTCCATCGAAATTGCTGCAAATACAATTTATTTTAATTATTTAAATAAATGTTTTTTTGTTCCACATCATTCCAAATAATTTTGCACTGGTGAATTGGATACGCAAACATTAAGTTACGAATGAATAGTAAAAAAAAAGTTTAGATCGGTAAAGCTACTGCAAAACATTTTTTATTTGGGTGATATTTCTTTTACGGGAAAGTCGAGTAGAGGCCACTGCAATTAATTTATATTGGTTTTGGCTTGACACACCATTAGCCTACTACCCCTTTTGATTTTAACACCGGAATTTAAACCCTGATGTTAATGTTGTTGTAAACAAAAACAAAAATCGAAAAGGTTCCGGTCCCTTGCAATGAAAGAATTTCCAAGGATGTTGTTAAGATATCCACATACCGAACAGGGGGCAGACTAAAGTTGTTTCTACTCAGTTAATAAATAAATTTCTTTGCAATAATTGTAATTAACACATTTTTAAAAGGCGATTCAGAACGTATTTTGATATTTAAGGGGTTGGCCATACACTAGGTAAATGCAGTTTCTTTATTTATTTATATCCCCAATAACAATATTTGAACATCGCAGTATTAAAAAGTTTCGCCCCGAAACGAGTTTATGAGTATTTGATACTAAAAACATTTTCGAGGTTGCATTTTTATTTAAATTAGGCTTTAATTTGCATAAACAATCACAATTCTTTTATGTCTGCGTAGCCATTTCGCCACTTATTAAACAAACACAATAAAACGTAAAAGTAGTTTTAGAACCTTGAATAATTAAAATATTTCAAATTTGGTGAATGCAATTTCGATGCAATAATCTCATAACTGTTTGTCTTCTATGTTTCTCCCAAATTTGTCTCGCTTTTTCATTCCTTTTATGTTTAATGTTAACCCAACTTGAGCCCCAATTATAGGTGCCTGTTTCGTTTCAAACTAAAATAAAATATGTTTCTGTACATGGAAATTGATTTGATTGATCCCAATTGTATTGGATGTATTGCATTTAAATATCTCACTTGGACTGAAAATTAATTAATAATTTGTTACTAATTCCAATTGCAATTTAATACATTACGAAATTTCTCACCAAACTTATTGCAAGCAAATATTGTTAAGCAAATATTTATTTTGGTGGGTAGTTACGTTTTGTTGGTAATTATTGTCCCGGTGCACACACCAAACACCAAGTAGTGCTAACACCCCTTGTGACTAACCTGCAACCCCCGGCGATTCCGGCGGATTTCTTCCAGCCACTGTTGTTCAACACGCTGCAGGTTCGATCCGCGCTTGGTGCTGCCCAGAGGAGAAAACTCAGCTTTAAAAACGTGTCCAATGTCGTCGTCCAACTTCTGCACTCCATCAAATACTCCATGGAAGTTCCCTTTAGCAACATGGCCCTTCAACCCAACGACATTAAAAACTCCAACGCAAGAAAGGTAAGATTTATCAATTTTCTCTTTTTTTAAATAATAAATTTATTAAAAGTTTTTTATTGTTGTTTATTGCACATGCAATTTTTTGCACATTTTTTTGAATGGTTTGACAGTTATTTGTTTTAATTCTACATTCATTTTTTACACGGACCGCGTTTAAATAAATGCAAGTCAACAGCGATAGTGCACATAGCCGGTAGTTGTCGATATTTTTACATACACTTACATCCAAAGTGCTTCAAATGGTCACTTCAAAATGAACTGAATCCGGTCAAGGACGACTCTATCGAGCTGAGATCACACGTTGAACCTTATTTACGCGCGCTCCGTGTTGAATCTGAATGAAGTATAGTAGATATATTTTTCATGTGTTGATAATAAATTAAATAGAAATATATTTTTTTAATATGTTACCCATATATAAGGAAAAAGTTTATTCACCAATATAATTTGGTCCAAAACATTGTTCAAAAACTGTTTAAAACATTTTTCGCAGTAAATGCTTTTTGGTTTCTAATGTTTAAGTCTCCAGATTCAAAGCAAAATGTAATCATAATATGGGATAAATCCTATTTGCCAGTTTTGCTTTTTTTCGTCATTTTTTAGTTTTTTAAAATCGAAGAAATCATTTTGAGTTAAAAATAATTTCTTCCAAAATAGTTTGTATTAGTGACGTTGCATGTTTGTTGTGTTGTTCTAGGATGTGGTAAGTGTTGTTGCCTTCACTATCTACACTTCTACTACAACTACTTTCCACTATCTTTTACAAAAATACTACACAAACCCATCCAAAAACCCTTTTCTATTCATAATTTGTGTAAGAATTGAAGAGATTTTCGGTAAGTTTTAATTATCACTAGCTACATTAAAGAAATTACATCAAAAAAACAAGTACTCGATTAAAGATTAATTAGCGTTCTTTAAGTTTTGTGATAAAAATCATTTAGCTTCTGAGCATTAATTTTCCATTTTCATTATTACATCTAGATGCATTTTTCAATTATAACACTAATAAATGTTATCTTATGCACCTGCACAAACTGAAATTGGTTGTGTTAATGAAATAGTCGCGGTGTAACTCTTTCGCTTGTAGGTACTAGACCTGCAGAGAGCGCTGCACGCGGAGCCTTCATCCTGTGATCCTTCGTTACAACCAACCGAAGCAAAAGTGAGTTTAGTCTCCCATATAATCGAAAAGCTTATTCGCTTCTATAAATCACATGCATCTATATTTTTAAACATTATATACATATATCCATCGTCAATGTACTAATGCACACAACAATTATAAACCATTACTCTTACCACGAAGTACCCTTAACGCGAAATAATCGACTCTAGTGAACTTCTCTTTACTAAAAAAATTAATAAATCGGTTGAAAGTTTTTGGTAAGGAAAAATTCACAAAAATTTTAAATTTTGTGCATAATACACTATATATTTTTTTCCAATCTGGACCTGACATGTCGATTTATAGGTCGTTGAAATAAGGAAAGCAATTCTATCGGAAAACGCCCCATGTACTACTGCCGAAACTACCTCACCTGTTGTTGACACCGTGGTCGAAGTGAGTCTTGAGCAAACTCACTGTCATCATCATTTCGAGAATGCGACTTTTTTCCCTTGCTTTCGATTTACTCAAAAAATTAACTAAAACGATAAATTAATTTATGTTTTTTATATCTTACCTTGAAAACGGAAAATTATATTATTCACAAGTTAATTATTTAATTAAATATCAAAATAATTTCAAATAATATTTAACAAATATTTATTTTGTATCTTGTGTCAATTGATTCATTAGTTTTTTGTTTATAAGTTGTTAATTTAAGTGCTTAGTAATTATTACTTCTAGTCATCGTGGTAATACGAGGTCTGACAATTAAATTATAATTGCATGCATTAGTGCATTTGCTGAAAATCTGGAAAATAATTTTGGAAGTCGTGACGCTAAGGTAAGGCTGCGGAATTGAGATGCTTAAACGGTTTTTTTTTCAACAATTCGTCCTCTTTTGGGAATAGGAAAAGTCCGAGAAGTTAAATCTGGCAAATACGATGAATGGTTGAGTAAAAGGAGCAAAAAAAAATACGGCGAAGATGTAAAGAATTAAAGCGCGACAGCTTCTTTTTAAAGGTAATGAATAGTTTTTCTTACATAAATACAACAATAAATAAGCATACAGCAAACGAAAAACCTAAAAAGTAAAATCGACATTGAAATTCGGAGGGATAAAATAAGTGGTCATAAATGATAAGGGTAAGGGTAATATTTGAACTGAAATATGGGAAGACAAAAATAAATATTTCTTACGAACAACACAAAAATGTTAACAAAGACCTAAACGGGGAAATATTGCTACGACCTAAATGCAATCTGAAAAGCCTGAAACAAGAATTGGTTCAATTCCCATACAAGTGGCGATTATCTCCAAAACTGTCTAAAACATACAACGGAACTACAGAATTCTTATACAAACAAAGAAAAATATTTACAATGCAGGATAAAAAAACCTTTCAAAAATGGGAACAGAAATACCGAGAATCGTCGTCATAGGAAGTGGAGACTTTGATATCAAGATAAAAAGAAAGCTTAACAGACATGATTAATCATGTAGCGTGGTGAAGTTAGAAGCGATATGCTAGGACGCTAGGAGGGAAACCCGAAAATATACAACCACACCATAAAGAGCTGCGAAGAATATGTAGGTACTTCCCGAGCTCAGGATAAAAGTAGTAGGAGTGATATAAGGTGTAGAATAATTTAGGATCGAATAGCTGCCCAAAAACCGATCATCATTTTATGATGAAAAACGCTGAAGACTGAAGCAAACATTTACTAAAACATTGTAGAGTACATCGCAACGTATGGTAGTACATACTAGCAAATCACAAAAAGTAATAAAAACAAACTAATAGCAGTCGAAATGGACATTTTAAGACGCACAATTGGTCAGGCTCTCAATAAATTGAAAAATTAGAGAAAAAACCACAACGGGGGTAACATGATACACAAAATACTGTCTCGACAACTGATCTGGTACATATTAGGCGGAAGTACAATGATCGATGGCCAAAAAAGATATAAATTCGACGATAAAGATTAGGTAGCCTTCGAAAATCGAGAGAGTAACTAAAAATATACAAAAACTGTTTTAGGTTGGATGATTATTTTGGTAAAGAAGTCTGGTGTTGTTTTTCCACAAACACCCACACATCTTACATGCATAAGTTTATGCGAGATCTCCAAGTGGTAAACCTGATTACCTGTTGGTATGTAACAACCTGATAAGTATCGCATTCAATTCTGATTTATTCAATCTTTCTTTATTGATTTTTTACAATTACCTAAAAACGGATAATGGCCTGGCATCGCAATAAGAAAACTGACGAGACGATTATCTCAACGAACTGTCAACTAAGGTCTTGGGTCTCAATTCAACTACCCGAAGTTTTGCCGGATTGAACTGGGAAGTTACTTCAAGTAATTGTTAAAACTTGACAATACACTCGAAAAAAAACGGATAGATAAATTAAGCGTGCTAGTTTTACGTGCGGCAAGGCAAACCGCCAACACATTTGTGTGGTAACATTCACCTTGTGATGCGACTCGCCTTTGGTACGAATGTATAAATGCGCTTTTAGGGTTCACAACGAACCCAGGTAAATTTACTTGTTAGACCTCGTATACTAAAAATCTGGCAAAAATGATTTTCTTGTTTATTGAATCGCTCATATTTTGCTAAAATGCCAAGTACCAAAGTATATGCATTTGTGATAGTAATCAAATTAAATAAAGGAATGTATAATTTGTGAATAATTAAATTTATCCACTTTTAATTAAAATCACATGAAATTATTTGCACATTTCACCGGGCGTGCTGTTTAATAACACTTTTTTGCACATTTTTCAAAGCAAATATAAACTTTTACAATTTTCCCTTACTGCCACAAGCTTTTTAGACGTTTTACGCTTTAGTGTTTTTTGCTGTTTTTGCCTGAAGTTTGGTTTATGTTTAACTAATAAAAAAGTGTGTCGGTGCAAATTCTTACTTTCTAAATCTTATCGAGTTTGAAAAAGAAAAATAAAAAAAAAAGTTAAATATGCATATAGTTTTGCATGAAATTTACTTCGGAATGTTTTGTGAATAAATATTCAAATTTGGAATGAAGACCTAAAATAACAATTTATAGGTCGTAGAAATTAGAAAATCATACCTCGCAGAAAACGCCCCCAAAACAGAAGATTCTTCCCCAACCGTCGTCACCGTGGTCGAAGTGAGTCCTAACAAACTCGCATCACTTCGGTTTCATTATTTCCACACTTTTATTTCTATGCTATCCAAAATCTAATTATAATTCACCTAAAGTAGTAGTAGAAAATTACGTCTTTCATTTCCCACCAAAAAATCGCATTTTATTGTTCATAATTCATATGCCTGCTTTGTTGCAAATTATTGCTCGCTACATATCAAATTGTTCGTAAAATTGACATTTCATAAATGAGGGTGCTGAACATTTTCCCACTCAATTGGTAGCTTTATAACTAGTAACATCAAAAACAAGTGGAATAAACGAGGCGAAAACATTGCTCATACAAAACAAAAAAATATTGTTACAAAAGAATGTCAAAAGCACAAAATTATTATTTTCCATTTTTAACCTTTAGAATTATGAATAATAAAATATTCTTAAATTTTCCATTTTCAATTTTAAACTAACAATCTTTTTCCCCGACTTTGTATGTTTCTTTGTATTTGTGTCTGAAATTTAGATAGATAGTATAGAATCGTTAAAAAGTTGTTTGTGCTTTATTTTAGGTGAAAAAGCTAAAAAATGAATACAAAAGACAATTAATTTTGCTTCGCTTTTATTGTCTTATAAAATGTTTAATTTTCATCATTTGTCGTCATCATTTGCTAAATTATGTGAAATTACAAAAATATTGGAAACTAAATTCCAGCCTTGGAAACTTTGTTGCCTTAATTAAATTGCAGATTAAATTTATATTTTAAATCGGCTTTAAAACTCATATTTGTAATTTCAAATGATTCTAACAACATTTTAAGTTTAATGTAAACTGGTAGTAACGATTCATATTATCAACTGGGAGACAGAATTGTAGCTGCTTTGGAACAGAGATGCTTATCAAAATGTCTGTGAGGAACACAAAATGAGATAAACGTCTAATTTATCTCATTTTGTATTATGATATCCTCATAGCGATTTATTCCTATGATAACAATAAATTTATCTCACTTTTATATCTGCTATTTCCTTGTTTCTTTTTATCAAATCTAGGATCATCATTAAAAAACAAACCCAAAGTAGCTTTTGAAGTAATAAATTCTAGGACATTAGTCAATAATTTAATGCACTTTGTGGTATTTCATGAATTCATTTGTTGAGGTTGATGAGTATAGTGTAATTTGCATTAGTGTTACATAAATAATCTTGGCAGATGTAGGTTTAAAGGCTCATAACCGAATTGGATATTTTTTATTTGTGCATTTTGTTTTATTTAATTTATTTCTTGTTCTATTATTTTGTATTGTGTTTAGAATAAAGTGACTGAGAAGTTCAAGAGGCCGTTTAAAAAACGCCACTCGAGCGTGTATCATCAGCCATCTAACAGAGTAAACAAGTACTTGGCCCAGGCCATAGAAGCCCGCAGCGTCGACAGGGAAAAATCCAATCATGTTAACTTGTTCACCTTATGCTTTAAAGACAGTTCCAAGGAACATCAGGTAATATTAAATACTGAAGAGTTTCATAATTTTTTAGAAAATTTGATTTAATTCGAAAATTATTGTTTTCTTATTTTATCTTTGCAATAGTCTAGATTTAGAATAATATCGACATTACGAAATTTTGTCATATATGTGTTACAATAATTCGGTGAATCAGACGAGTATGAATTACAATTTCGGGAACTTATTGGCAATTTTAATAAAATAAAATTGTTTTGCTTTGTGCTACCAGATATACTGCTGCTATGAATTTCTTAGTTTGTTCCAACATGTACAAAGAACGTTGGACGTTCATTTGTATTTTAGCACAGTCCATTTATACACAAAATTTATACGCGATTTTAAAAAAAGTCAAGTAATTTTATTTCATCTGTAGTATGAAAGTAATTTTAGGTTAAAACAGAAGTTATGATTTTAATTTAAAACTTAGCTGACAAAAAAATATTTGATTTCTTCTTCCCTGTATAAAACACATTCCATTTTTTCGCCTATCTCTGTACATTAAAAGTCAAATTCATTCACCATAAACCAGTCAAAATTCGACTATTTTGATCAATTTAGAAATTTTTAGTGCAAAAAATTTATTTTCGTAACCCTTAATATTATTAAAAGTATGTATGATAACTAACTGTGCACTTCAATTTCATTGATACTTTTAAAAGCAATAAATAAAAACTAAACAAGCAATTTTACTGCTTCTAGTATCATGATGATGTTGATGTGGGTTATAGTTCCTCTCTGGCCTGTGCTCTTGCACTTCTAGTCCTCCTAGGTGCTCTCCAAGCAGCAGTTTTGCCCCGAACAATAATATTACTGCTGCTATTTCTAACTGCTTTTGTATGGATATCTGTGGTGTTGATGTTACTACTAGCAGTAAGACTGCGATGGATATTATGGGATATATCTCAAAGTTTTGTGCTTAGATTGGCGATTACAGTTTTTACAATTGTATTAATTTATACTGTGGCGCAAGTAAATGTGGTAATAAACTAAAACAATAATAGCTTAATATGTAAAATTCATAAATTAAATTTTAGTTTACATGTCGATCCGATATCCCCTGCATAATCCATTCAACTAATAATATCACACTAGATGGAGGTACAATGGAAAGAGACCACAGGGCATGTCCTTTACCACAATACATTGTTCTTTCATGTGCGCTTGGATATTTGGCTGTTGCAGTTTTTTTAAGACTGCCAATTTTGTTAAAAACTTCTTTGCTAATTATTATGTCCACGGTTTACATTTTACTTATAGAATTGTCTCACATAGACTTATTTATGTGTTATGATTTACGAGTTAAGTAAGTAGTCAAATTGTGTTTTTTTAACTGATATTTTAAACAATCGCATTTTCAGCTCAATCATTCCTGCACACGTATTGAGTGTAGTGCAGGTGCTAATGTTTGTGTTGGCCGTTTTGTTGCATGGGCGCCAAGTAGAATGGACAGCACGTTTAGATTTTCTTTGGCAGATCCAAGCAAATGAAGAGAAACGTGAGATGGATGCTCTCCAACACTCTAATAAAAGAATACTTTTTAATCTTCTTCCTGCACACGTTGCGACACATTTCCTAGACAACCAATTTAGAAACAACATGGTAAATTAATCTTAAAATTTGACTTTCATTTTGCTTTTCATATTTTTTATATCGTTAATCATTTTTATTGCTTTAATGTTTATTCACCTTTTTCCAACACCCTGTATTGTGTAGCCTGTTCTTTATGTAAATTGCACCTTAAACTTTAAAGCACATGTCTTGCGAAAGGTCTATACGAAATTTAGACTCTAAAATGTCTTTTATTTTAATTTGTACTTGTTTCAATTGAAAAAAGGCTGCACATACAATAAAATCAGCTCATTCATTTACAGAATACTCTATCGCAGGAACTCTATCATCAGAGTTATTCAAGAGTAGGTGTTGTTTTCGCATCCATCACAAATTACCACGAATTTTATACGGAACTGGATGGTAATAATCAAGGTGTAGAATGTCTTAGATTGCTCAACGAAATCATCGCCGATTTCGATGATCTTTTAAGTGAAGAACGTTTTAAAGCCATAGATAAAATCAAAACTGTTGGATCAACATATATGGCAGCTGTAGGTTTAATGCCAGACCTTAGAATTTTAGACGATGATGAAAGTACAGCTGGAATTCATCTTAGCACTTTAGTTGAGTTTGTTTTCGCTATGAGAGATCGACTGCTTAATATTAATGAAAATAGTTATAATAATTTTATGTTGCGAGTTGGTAAGTTAAGGGTAAGGTTTATTTATTTAAATTTTAAAAATATTTATTTAGGAATTAATATTGGTCCAGTGGTTGCTGGAGTTATTGGGGCAAGAAAACCCCAATATGATATTTGGGGTAATACTGTAAATGTGGCAAGTCGTATGGACTCAACTGGTTTACCAAATCACACTCAAGTTACCGAAGAAGTTTATCAGGTTCTTAAAACTTACCCCTACGAATTTCAATGTCGAGGAAAAGTTAAAGTTAAAGGCAAAGGTGATATGACTACATATTTCTTAATAGATAGGAAGCAACCAGGAACCATCAGAGTTGAAGAATTAAATAATTTTAGAACCGGTCCATCTGGGAATAACGTTATTGGTAAGTGATTTTTTTATCCTTTATTTTATTACTTTTGTATTTTGGTTATTATTTATTGCAGAAACGACCCTATTTGGTTAAATATTTGTCTTTAGTTTATGTTTTTATTATTTTTCAAAAAGTTACATCTTATTTTTATTGTAAGTAATTAATTATTGGTTTGTTTTTTTTTCTATTAGTTTAGTTCTGGCACAATTTTGTGTTGAATTTTATTATACACGTTAAAATTTTGCACCATTTTTTTATTAGGTATATTAAACGGGCGGATATGCTTTATTTAAAACATAATTTCGTAAATTTTATAGCATGGCTCAGGCTCGGACTGGACATTAAATTAGGCCCAGGAAAATAAATAATCGCTCATAAAGTCAAGAAATTAAAAAATTATGCTCATAATGAGGTTTTCAATAACGACCTAACAGGAATGTCTTGTTTTCCTTTGGGCCAGTCTAAACCTGCTTATGAGTTTAGTAATTAGCTCAAATTTTTAAAATTTTTGTTTTGATTCTTATTATATCCCACTTCATTGCTATTTAACTTTTTTCTTTTAGTTCCTGTGATAAATTTGTATTATAATAACCAAAATTGGAATGTAAATTTTAACTCATATATTCAGGGTGTCAGATAATAATATGGCCCTACTTTAGCATTTTTCGAATGCTAATATACTGTCGAATGAAATAATACTGTCGAATGAAATATACTGTCGTCCCTCAAATAAATAAGGAGGTAATCAGACAAGGAGCACGTATTTGCTATAAAAATGACGATTCCTTTACCACCCCACAAGCTTTATTTCGATTCGAATGCAATTAATTTTATTGAATTCAAATTTTCGAATGAAAAATTCTTATTTGGTTATTGTTGCAATTAATTTAATTTTTTGTTGAAAAAAAGCTGCAAATTTATATTAAGCAGTATAGCATGGGAATAGTAATATTAAGAATGACCACAAAAAAGAAACAAATATATGTGCTATAATAAACTCATCCGGCAAATTATCGAAACTACCTTTTAAATATTCATATCTGCCTCTTAAGCTTTGGTTTTCTAGAGACTAGGAACCAGCTAGGCCATGGGCTGCAAAGTATGATAATTGGCCTATACTCTAATTTAGAGTTTAACTATTAAAACATCAGCGCCATTAGCGGTAAAGTTGAACTTATCTAATACGAATAACAAATGTGTTGTGTTATTTAAAATTCAAAACTTTCGTAATTTCCTAATTTTAGCTTAAAAAAAGCTTTAAGTAACCGTTTTTTAGCATAAATTCTGCTTATTTCTAAATCAAAAGACATGATTAATTTCGCATATTTTAACAACAAATTTTATATAAAAATATTAAAATTACATCAAAAATTGGGAAGAACAGTCAAAACATCTTTGAACTACTTAAATTTTCTTCTTTAGAAGAACTTTTTATTTTTTACAGTTGCATTATTATTTTTAGTTTTTTATATAAATACACTTTTTATTGCATCGTGGTAAATTCACCGAAAGTGGCAGATAATTAAAAAGACATCTCAACTAAGAACAATTGTTGCTACACACCGGATACATTTTGCTTCTAAAAACTTTATTTTCATTTGCGAAGAATAAGAACATGTATTATTAAAAATTTTCGAAATATGTATTCGTTTTCTTATTCAGAAGAAGTCGTTTTAGAAGTAGTTCCTGTTTGTAAGTCAGTCTGTAACCTATTTGCTATTTGCAGCTCAGACGGCTTTGAAGGGCACTATTACAAATATATTGTTAAATATTTGGATTTGGATGTAATCATTGAAGATGGCGCTGTAATCGCAGAAATAACCTTGGGATCATTTTTTCCTGCGATTACTGAGCCACCTAATATGATAACAAAAGGAAATATATGTATTTTTTACCGAAGAACCTGAATCTGTAATAAAAAATGGGGATTCATACATAAAATTTCAAAGATGCGAAGATGTATCCGGATGTATCTATCATTCTGATCAGCTTATGATAGATATGTTTCTCACAAAAGTGCCAACTATGTTCAAAATTCATATACCCCTATTATTTTATTCACGAATACATTGACTATTACTGCCACCAGTATTCTTATAAAGAAAAGTGTCTTGCAGAAACAATAATAACAATTAATAAAAAAATATAATAATAGAAAGGAAATCAAGCATAAATAAAAAAATATAATATAAACAACATGTGCATATGTACGTTGAGGTTTGTTACTCGTATTATTTAGGTTCATAAAATTACCGTTACGTAGTTTATTGCTTAGAAGCAAACGCCGATAACTAAAGGTTTAAATTAAACTTGTAACAATTGTGGTGCAACCCATTTTTTATTACATAATGATTTTAATTTGTTATAAAATAAAAATTAAATCTGATTAATAGCACGATATTTTTAAGTAAAAAAGCATAGCCATCACTAGGAGAATGAAAAGTTTTTTATCTTCGGGACATAGATAAAGCATATTTTTCTTTATCCTTAAGTTAGACTAAAATAACATATCCTAAATTATAAACAAATAACAGAGTAAGTTTAAAATTAGTATTTATTGGCTCAATCCATTTTAACTTTACTTCAACTCACAAAATCTGGTGAAATGATTAATGGATAGATGTAATTATTAAAAACCTGATTGAATTTTATCAGTATATGCGTATCAATACATTTTTTTTTTATTTTTGCAATCTTTACATAATTGATATAATATTTTTTTTATATAATTGCATTTTTTATTATTAAATAACCATAATATAAATAGTACTTAAAAAGATGTTTACATTTGTTGTAGCAATGAATAATATATATGGAGGCGTTGCAACACCATTGGCTCTACTTCACGGTGAAATAAATGGAAGAACCAAAGCACACAACGCATTAGAAAACCGAAGTAATTCTCGTGATGAAAGTTATGGTATTCGAAATGCTATGCGCTTACCACCTTTACGTGAATCTTGTCACCGTGAAATGAATATAGGGTGCGAAAATGAACCCCTTCTTCCTGTACCTTCTAAATCGGTTAGAAACGTCAAAAAGCATGAAGAAAACATATCAGCACCTCCTTTGCCGCCCCATAAAATATTGTACCCCCGACAAATTGATATGAAATATACACCACCTTGGCCACGTGGTGGTCCTAACCCCTACTCAAGTTTATCCTCCCAAAACACAGTAGACAATGTTAAACCCTATTTAAAACCTTTACCCAAACCACCCGGTAAAGAATCTCCAAGTAGGCACCGTAAAAATTTATCTGCAACAAATATACAGTTACCGCATAGTTCGAATATGGTGGTACCAATAACGTGTAAACCTATAACTCCAGAACGTACACCAGAAATGAGAAATAAACTACAAACTAGGCATAACCCACTACAAAGCAGGCACAGTCCATTACGCAATAGAAGTCCTCACCATAACAGGCACAGTCCGCTTCAAAGGCATTATTCTGATGAAAGTTTGGGAGGAATCTACCCACCAAGCGCTCCTCAAAGAATTCATAGTTCAGCCGATGAAATCAGCTCACTAAATCACTCGCCAAGTATAAGCAGTTCAGATGAAAGTTATAGCAGGACCACAGATGCAGATGCATCTCCTTGTGTATCACCACCACTTCCAATCACCGACGCCCAACAATTCATATTCCCATCTGATATTCAAGTAAATCCTTGCTCATCTCCTGAAACGTCACCTAGAGCCTCCCTTGATTACATCCCACCCAATTGCTCTTTACGGAATAATTCAACTGACCGCAACGGTAAACGCAATAACCTACCACCTGGCGCAGTTCTTGCTTTAGCAGGTACATGTAATACCGTTGATTCTTCAATAGTTACCAGTCCTCCAGTTTTGGATGGAGACGAAAGTTGCAAAGGAGAAAGTTGCGCAAGCTTCGAATTTTTAACAAAACCCAAAAAACCAAACTCATTGCTAAGAGTAAACACCTCTAATGGGGCTGTGTCTAAAAAACAAAGAAGTTTAGAAAAACGTACCAGAAATGATAGCGATTCCGTTCTGGAATGTAACAAAATCTCAGCAAACTGCAAAAGATCTCCTAGTTTTAAAGAAGCAGAAGAAATTCGCGAGTTATTAAATGACGATCTGAAATATGCAAGTAGCGAAAAGAGTTCTAAACGTGACGGTTGTTGTCAGACTGATAAAAAAGATATTAGAAGATTACGAGCGTCACCTAATGGTAGAGAAAAAATTTCACCAAATCTAAAACTAAACAACATCGAAGATATAGGACCATTTGAAAGGGAAATTCAAAAACTCTTAGATGAACAAAATTTGCTTCAAAATATTCCACCTAAGCTGGAAGTTACTCAGACCAATAAAGATATAGCATTGGAACCTCTTGTAAGGTACAATAATAATCATCAAGTTGGACTAGCAGCTATTCAAGCGTTGGCCTTGGGTTTACGAGTTAACCCCACAGGAAGTGTTACCTTACAGTGCATGTCCCCTCCCATAGTAAGCAGCAAGGAGGGATCGCTTAAAAGGGGGCCCTCGCCCCCTGGACCTTCACAGAACTGTAAACTGCAAAAGGTTTCACCTCTTGACAGGTATTTTAACACAAATACACTCATCTAGATAACTTGAATAAAACAAACATTGCAGGCATTCTCACTATTGCATGCCAAAGTAAAAAAAAAATAATTAACTAAAATAACACAAATATTATTAAAACTAATCATTTTGAGCTTTATTAATATTTAACATAAATGCTTTAAATAACACGCTGTAACTCCATGCTGCTTGCTAGCACTTCACGCTTGTATAGTCATAGCTAATCCATCTCATTTTAATCAAGGTAATATCATTTAAAATATTCTGCCCAGCCCTGCATATAATTATTTTTAATTTCAAAATTTGTATATGAAAATGTGGTTTATGGCATAGGCCAAAGTCATTTATACTAGATGTAACAAAATTTTCAATAGAAAAATTATATTATTTACACAAAGATTTCATAAACAAAATCGTGCCGCAAAATCATTTTAGAATTTCAATAAATCAGTAAAGTATATTGCAGCTTTAGTATGCAGCAAAAATAATGTAATTATATGCAAGGGTTGAGGAACTCCTAAAAAATTATTTTTTATCAAGAATATGTTAACTTTATTTATGTTTTTAATATGTTAGAAGTCCTAATCAAAAGACTGATGAAGAAATGGATGGTGAATGTGAGGATTGTGTTATGTTAGAACAAAGAAGAGATGATGATACCGACATAGAAAGTTTTGAACGAGTAGAACGACTTATGGAGGAAGAACATGCTAAGGTAAATCTAATTTCAATTTTTGCATAAAATTAAACTAATTTATTAATTTTTTCTTGCTTTTCGTGCAGCCTATTAATAAAGAATTGGTAAATTTTTTAACTATTATATTACCATAATTGCTTGAGTAAAAATATTTAAATTTAAGATGATTCCTACCGCGCGCATTGTAAGCAAAAATAAGCTTTAGCGCCCTTATTTTTTAATAGATTTTCAAAATCCTTTTTTTATAATATGATGCAAAGGTGGAACGACCTTAACTCAAACTTATATTTTTACTGAATGAATAACAATTACTACAAAAATAGAAATTAGTGTAAATTTAGACAATTTTTGTGTACATTTTATGATTACTTCCAATTATATATTTGACTAAATCTCTTTAAGGTCAATACTAAAAATCGATAAATAAATTTTCTTTACGGTTTGACTCTGGTGTTTACGTGTATCGTTCGCAAACAAAAATTAGTACAGATATATTTGCATCAAATAGGAAGAAGAAGTGAAACGACTACTGGAAGAAAAGGTACAAGAAAAGTTAAGAAACCTTGAAAGTGAAAAACATGTTCCTGGTGAGGGTAGCCAATCCGAATGGAGTGAAGATGAAGAAGGAGGAGCCTCTGAACCTTTATTAAACGACCGCGAATCCACGGGTTACACAACAGATGATCCAGCTTTAGAAAATATATCCATGTTAAATGAAACAGGATTAACAGATGCAGAAGGTTAGTTTAATTTTCAATTAATATTTTTATACTGAAACCGAATATAATTTAGGAGCTTTAAGCGACGTAAATTCTGCATATAATGATCCCAATCACGATGGTGACATGGATGATAACACCAGCATGTCTTCTAGAGCTTCATCCCGTATTTTCGATTCAGATGCAATGATGTCTCTGGATTCTCTTAGCGCATTATACGATTCCGAATATGATAATTGCTACAGAACTGATGATGATTTAAACGCAATGCCTGATCTTGATAGACTTAATTATTTTTCTGTGCCTGTTAATGAGGTGCACTTAGCTAATATAAGATCGATGAGTGAGAGTATAACTAGGAACTTTGGACAGCCTCGTAGTGAAACTGATCCGGACAGTGATGTTTGAACATATCGTTTTTATAAAAGCTTGACTTGAAATATAAGGCGGATGTTTGAAATGATTGTGATACCGATTACAGTTCCCAAGTATTATAAATTTATTTCCAACGTTTTGATGTACGTACCTGGGGCAATTGGAAAATTAAGCATACAAATTCCCAATAACTATACGAATATTTAAATGTGTTATTCATAACATTTATGAAACAGCTCACTCTGATTTAAGCAGCAATCAAAATGATTACTGTTTAAATTATTTAAACTGGATATTTTTTTGTGCAATATTTTTTGGGATTACCGGAAAATTGCTCACCCACAATTGTTCGCTAGAAAGTTTGCTCAACACACAGTACAAACAACATAAAAATATATATTGTAAAAACATTACATACATATGAATACAGAACACACATATAAGAAATACAATGCTAGTTATATAAATAAGTAATATCTCCATTAATATGAATTGTTAGCTATCTTTAGTACGTGACACAAGTTAAGTTTTTTAATATAAAATTTCGATAAGTTTGAAAGCAATTTTACCGGCGAGCAATTGAGTGGCGAGCATATTTTCTGGAGAGAAATTGTGGGCGAGCAACTTTCCATACTCTATTTTCTAGCACTTGTTTATTATTAATTCAGTGCTTTTTGAGCTACGATATTTATAAACATTTGTAACTAAAATTAGATTTTTTAATTGTATAAAATTTAGTGATTTATAAAATATGCTATAAAAGTAGAATCCTTTTAAAAATTATATTAAATAATATTGCTGGCCATGATATTTAACAAAATATATTACAAAACTATGTTTTAATTTAAAGTAAAGTGATTAGTGGTCAAGATCGGATCCACAACATGTTGGATATAAGATATGCTTGAACAGTAAAACAGTGCCTGTTATTTTTTTTAATATTTTCTTGAAAATTCATTTAATGTTCGTACTTATTCAGAATTATGTCAAGTAACTGTGGTGCTTTTAGCATAAATTGACTGAATTTGTGATTTTATGATTAGGGTCAATCCCTTTTTACTTCAACATACTTGACCGTGCAAATTAATTAACCAAAGATCAATATATTAGAAAAAGTGTTATATTCTTTGGAATTTTTAAGAAATAGCTTTTAGCAACGCACCACCTCCATTTATAATTTAAGTAAGTAATTTATAATTTATGTTGTGTTATAATTGATTATTAATTGTGTTTATGTTACATGCAAGTTCAGTTGTTATCAATGTTCCCTCTAAGCTGCGCGGCCACAGAGTAGTTTTAAACATCCCGCGCACTGATCGCAGGCTAGCTGTTTTTGGCAGGGGTTCTTATTTCCTTAAATGATTTTTTGTTTTTATCGAAGATTGTGCGCCTTCAGTTTTTCTTAGGCCTGCCTCTAGTTCTTCGTCCCTGAGAATTCCATTCCAGAGCTGCTTGAAGTGAATCTTCAGATTTGTTTTTCCTGCAATTACAACGCAATTTACGATGTTACTAAAAATGCATTTCTGCTAAAATGTTTGATTATTTTTCGCACAATCCGAATTTGCAACAAAAAAGTTTTAGTTTTGAAATTTAAAGTTTCCTCCCTTGAGGTGCGGCAAGTGCAACTCATAAATTTTACAAAAAGCACTTTTATGTAATCATCCTAATTGGCGCTGTAATCATAACGCCACATATGATTGTTAGAAAAAAAAGTAAAAGTTATGTATTCTTATCTGTAAGTCTGATATTTCAATTAAAAATGGACGTTCTTGATGCATACCATCCGCATTGGGCGTTCCTAAATATAAAAGAAGGTGGCCATCGCTTAGTTATTCATTTCTTTAATTAGTTTTATGAGTTTTCCTGCTTGATACATTGTCCTAATGTTCCACTGCCTTATTTGTGTACTAGCTTTGGTTTTTCATCAGAGAATCCGTTCGGCTTCACGTTAATTTGTCGTGAATTTCTTTCGAAGTCCATGAGTGATAGGCACAGGTTTTTCATCAAAGTTTAGTGGTAGGGCTGCTACCTAGGACCCCAAACTGCCTATGTGCTAGCAGATAAATTTCCTAATTTATGTAATCATGTTCGATGAGCAGAGATTCGTGGATTGCAATAGTGTCAACCGCGGGAAGGTGAGGATGATATTTGAGCCAGAGTGACTTTGTATTGTGCGACACCTTAGACTCCATAATTAATTTTATAGCGCCAAAATTTTTACTCTGATTTCCAGTTAAATAATTTATAAGAGTAATTGCGCCGCACACACGTTGCTTTGGCTGCTAAGATTTTTAGATTCTAGCGCGGAGATCCCTTCGTCTTAGAGAGAACATTGTTTATGTTATATGTAAGTTCAGTTGTTATTACATTTCAAGAATTTTTATTATAATAACAAAAATTATTTTACAATTTTCGATACAAGTGACCCCCCATTTTATTATAATTATAAAATTCAATTTCACAAAAATATTTCCACAAAGTATCAAGGTATAAGGGGGTATGCTATGTACTATTTTAAGTACTTAAAGTAATTCTCTGTTAGGATTTTTATTAAATTTAAAACTTTAAAACTCTGTTACCGAGTTGCAATATATTTGTTTACTGATATTATTTTTATTTGTATTTTTTTATAAAAGAATTTTAGATATTATTTATATTAACAATGTAATTGTATTTTTTTATAAATAATTTATGTAAGCAATTCATATGCAATATGACAATTTATTAATTAAAGTGTGTGATAATATCATACATATATTTTTAAACCTTTGACTGCTGAAGCATGCGTATATATACGCCTTTCATACATAATATTGAAAATTCGATTATATACGCCTTTCGTACATAATATTGAAAATTCGATTATATACGACTATAGCAGTCAAAGGGTTAATTTGCTTTTATTTTATTAAATTATTTGCAATTTCAAAATGTAAATTTACAGAAGTTGATGGGATTTGTAAAAAGTTTACAAACAGTAAAGGAGGTTTTCTATCACATTAAATTAAATTTAAAAATAATTAGTGGATTTAATCCTTTAATGCAGGGACGGGCAATCGCTGCCCCGTTTGCCCATGAGGCCCTCTATCTTCTTTTTTGTGGCCAGAGGTGGTCCAACATTACTCGTTATTTTGAACTCCACTATTTTTTAAAACTTTGTTCTGCAACTCCATCATTACAGTTTCCCACTCTAAATTTTTAATTTTCAATACGGCTCTGGTCAGAAAAAATGCCCATCCCTGCTTTAATGACTACAGCCCATCACCTTTTAAATAAAATATTTTATATATTTTAATATTTGTCAAATCGCATAGAAAATTTCTGTGAATAGTCCTACTACAGTTTATTTTACAATATTTTTTTCACTTGATTTAAATGTAACAAAAAGCATTCCAAATTACTCTGTACGATTTTGCAAATATTAAATTATATATGCAATGAAAGATATTCATGTGTAGAAATGTATAATAAATTATTTCTGTGATCACCCACTCAAAACTCATACAAGAACCAATAAGTGTAGCACATGATCTTTTTCTTTCAATCTGATTGGTGTAAATGTAAATAATTCTTAACAAAATAATGTTTTTAATCCGATCTTGATGTTTAACAAAGAAAATACAAAATATGGTTGTTTAATTCTTATATGTTTTTAGTATTTATATGTTGTTGTCTATTATTTTACTTACACATTTACCTATTTTTGTCTGTATATTAAAATACATATTATCATGTATGTTGAAATGTTTTTAATAATTTATTAAATGCTTAACAGTGTAAATTATATTTGAATCGTTTTGTTTGGATTAGATTTAACAATATGAAAAGTTTTCATGATTCATCTTTTATTAATACATTTACAAAATGTGGTAATAATATTATAATCAACTGTTTTCTCTAAAATTTTTTAAGGTCTTTGGCATACATTTTCAATTTTCTTTATAAGAATATTAAACAAGATGCCGATATGGTTACAAACAGGAACCAGCATATTATTAATTAGCTTAGCTATTTATCTTGTGGTTAGAAAACAAGGGGAAGTTTATAGATAGCAAAACTCAAATTAAAAATGACCATTATAAAATGTGGTTAAAGATTGGACTCTCTGATTTTTAAAATTTTATGTCGTCTGTCCATTTTAGAAACCAAGTTTTTTATTTTTTAAATGATTATAATTCCTCTTTTTCGTTAAAAAATGTGAGGAAAAAAGTTTTCTCAGTAAAAAGTATCAGCTTTAACCACTGATTTCTAGATATAACTCCATGGCGTCTCCAATGTTAAGTGCGTGTGATTAGATGGGCGCTGCCATGTTGGAAAAAGTGGTGTGTCGGCCTGTTTGGCAATTGTTATTTTCACTGTTATCTGAAACGCGAGTCAAAACCATGCTGAGAGATGACCGAGAGTGCCGTGAAACTAAACTTTATCCAAGATAGCGGCGCACATCTAGTCACACGACGGCCTATCTCGTACGCTATCCATTTTATGTAAAGATCAGTGGCTTTAACGTATCTCAAGCGGATATTTAAAATACTTTTCGAGGTAAAACTGTTCAAAAATGTTGCAAAAGTCTCACGCATTTATGTAATCTGCACCCTTATGTTAGTGGAAACGATATTTTAGGTGATTTTAAATTTTCACCATTTTTCTCCCCATAAAACGGTCAAAAGTGAAAGTAAGACTTTTCTTGATTTTTTACCGATGTGCAAAGGCCAAAATAGTTTCAAAAAAAGTATCTTAAAATCACATGTACATGTTTCGTAATTAGCGATCCCAAATTAGGGTGAAAACATGTGTTTTCTGACCATTATAAAAACTAAAAATTTTATTTTCTTGTGAAGTAGCGCAATAGCAAAACTTTCAAGCTTCGAATTTTCTTTAAAATTGTTTTTTGTAGATGAAATAGGAAAAAACAAAGATCTACTTCAAATCACGCCGCGATTGACATCCAGATCGTGATCGCCTGGCCCTGGATAAAAGCATTGAATATACAATTCTCTAATGGAAGGCTCATGATATGGTATTTAGCTGCCGCGGCTCTAATAGTTTGCTTCTAATACGAAAGATGGCTTTACCTTCGCATATGCGGTTAAAATATTTCAAGGTAGTCAAGATTTCCTTTTTATTTTATACATTTTACTATTTTTTGAGAATATAGATTTCCGGAATAAATATATCGCGAGTTTTACTATTCCATTAATGTTCAGCGAGTGCTATACTAGTGGCGACTCCATAAAAAATGCGGCTTGTCCCCAAACTTCAACTGTTTCGTCCCTAAAAGTGAGCTGCAAAACGCTCCGCTTCACGAGCATTCTCTTAGAGAATTGTATATTCAATGATAAAAGTAAAGTAAGTGAACTTTAATATAAATTAGCCTTGCTATTAAGTTTTGGCTCATTTAGAGTTTTTTTTAATTACACGGTACTTCACGCAAAATCTTTGACAAAGTCAGGCACAACCTCATCAAATTTTCTCAATTTTTACTTTTATTTCCATCTTTATAGGATGAAATTTTATGATTTCAGATGCATGAATATTGTATGAATATGTATGTAATATTGCATGTATGCTTCCAAAAACTGAATTATTAAGTTCTGATAACCATTTTTTTTAATTTTGCCATTGCACTAAGGTGCTGTCTTGCTAACTGGTGCCAACAGGTATAGCTGCTTTTATACTTTTACATTAGATTAGCATATGGAAACCTAACTTAAAAGCTAGAAGAACGAATGTATAAAGTTAAAAGTAAATAAGTATTGCCCCCTTAAAACAAAACAAATAAAAAGGGAAATGTTCTTTGCTTCCTTTAAAGTGTTAATGCTGTCAAAAGTAAGTGATTCGTTATTTCTCGTAGATTTAGAAACTGAAATTTGAAAATAACAGATTGACCGATATGACCTTGAAAATGTCCCCAAAATAAAATATACCCTAAAAATTTACTCTATGACATGGGACCCCAAAATATTTTGCCAACAGGGAATACGCCACTGGGCGGTACGCGACGTTTCGGCTTTGGTCACCTCGGCACCGGACAGCTCGGCACCGGACACCCCGGCTTTGGTCACCTCGGCACCGTGACAATTCGGCACTGAGACATTTCGGCTTTGGAA
>JARJDX010068304.1:0-13941 GCA_030264735.1 Gymnusa sp. GC000175 | reverse complement strand
GGTCACTAGATATCGGTAAAAATGTAATATTTACGATTTTTAATTTTTGTTTATAACTTTCCTATATGAAGTAATACTCTATTTTATTTTGCGCTTTATCAAGACACTTTTTCAAAAAAAATTTACAGGGATGCTCAAAATTTTTCCAACATTTACAGTTTTCGGGAAATTTATATTAACTTTTATATTTCATTTGGGGGTCATAGTAGGCTGTACCTTTAAAAAATAGATCTTTTTTTTTCTGAATTTAATGTTGTATTATTTGTGTATGCTATTACATTTTTAAGGGACTGAATATTAAAAAATAAACACATTTAATTGTGATATTTTATAAAATGCAGTAAATTATAATTAGGCATAATAAAGACAGAAGAATAAAAATATGAATCACTTTCAGAAAAACCACTTGAAAAAAATCAATTATTTCTAAAAAACCTCATTTAGAACCAACACAAAACAAAATGAAAACAAAATCTGCAGATATAAGTCCTTTGGACTTTTTTTTATGGGGCTACGTTTAAGATAAAGTGTATAAAACAATTCACCCAGATGAAAAGAATTTAAAAAATGCCATTAAAAACATAATTTCCAACATCAACGGCAGAAATTTAAGAATGGTTAGAAATAATTTAAAATAAAGAGAATTTATAAATGGGGATAATTTTAAACAATATTTATAAATTTGTTTCTTTTCATAAATAAATTTAATAATTATAATTTTTTCATTTATTTGTTTTCTTTCAAAGCACTCTTGTAATAATCAGATTTAAATTAAATTATCATATTTCTCAAATGTGTTTTTCTCATGTTTTTGTAATTCAAGGGTATGAAACCAATATATTGTTAAGTTCAGAAAAAAATACTGAATAAGTAAATATAAAAAATAGGTTCTCATTTAAAATAAGTTGCACCCCGTATTTTGAGAACCACTGGTCAAAAAAATTCTTGTTTGGTTTATTGTATATAATACATTTACAGTTGTTAGTTAGTTAACTGTAAAGACTATTTCTGTCACTATCAAATATCACAAAGTGTAGCGAGTCCTGCTTTGAATCGAAATTTGATAACATTTATTGTCGAATTTTATTACAATATCCTTTAAGTTTATTAACCAAACGCGCAATCTTTTATTTTATTTTGATAATAAAATTTAAATAGAGCGTTTAATGAAAGGTATAAAATTAATTGTTATTTTGTAAACCTTATTGATGTTTAAATTTGTTTTTAATTACTATCAAGAAAATATTTGATCTCTAAAAAGTATTTGGCTTTATTTACAAAGGTTGATAGAAGGTAACAAATCCTTCAGGATGTTTATATACACAGTTTCGTTTTTTTTTATTTGTTACATTTATTTAAAATATTTTTTGCAAAAACTATTAATTAATAATACTAATATATGCATAAACATTTTGATACGAGCCAAACGAATTATTCTTTTTTACTTTAGGGATTCGTTAAGATTAAAAAATTAATTTTTCTAAATAATAGTAAGGCAAATGTTTACTTTTATTTAATTATGCATTTACACTCGTTTAAAATCGTTTGTCTGTTATTCTTCTTTAGTTTACTTTTACTTAATTTAAAATTTAAATAAATTAAACGCACACTTCAAAAAACAACATTTATTTATAAAAGCTAAACAATGTTATTATAATAAATATACAGACCCATCAAGAATAATTAATAACCACGTGACCGCATAGGTAGGCAAACCAAACTACATTTAGTATTTTAATGTTGGTTACCATTTACAATTAATTACATGTTTGAATATCTTAATCATTGACGTTCGTTGTTACTCACAGTAACAATTTATTTGCATTTTACCTATGTATTTAAGGTGTGTAATGTACATCAGACTTGTTTTTAATAAATCCTTAGTGCCAATGATTAGGTTACAAGTTTTACCAACTGGTGTTAGTTAGGTGCCCTCACTAAAAGGTCACGTGGTTATTACTCATTTTTGACTTCTCTGTATATATAAGACTGATGTATCTAATACATAAATAATAATTATATTTTTAGTATTTTTACAGCTAATCAACTTATTCAATATTAAAAAAAAAAACTCACCCTAGCGGGACTCAAACCCGGCCATATAGCTATAAAAATACCAACAATAGTAATAAACATTTACATACAATTTTAATTTTGTATTTAAAGTAATGAAGCAAATCCATAATAAAAATTGTTATTTTAGTTGGTGCACATTTTAATTTGCGATAGTGTTTCATAAAGTGATATTTTTGTGCAAAGTAGAGACATGAGAAATTTAAATATTCACTAGTAGCAGTCCCACATAAGGAAGATAAACTAGTATGCATTTATATATACTTAAATTATCTACATTTTTAGTTAAAATTATATTTGATATATCTCAGGGCATATTCCCCTGTTCTTTGTTTGTAGACTTTATATAAAATTTTTAACGAAACTACAGAATCCTAAATATATTTTTTAAATAAAATTGAAATTAAAGACGTTAATAATGTAAATATTTTATTTATTACCATTAAAGATCTTTCTTCAAATGTTTTTAGATGCAATTGGCGATTCAAATTAATTTTTTCCCGATGTTGTTATTGTGTATTTTTCTGTGGCTGGGCCGTTTTCTGGGTGTTTTCCTATATTTGGTGAATTTGTAAATATCGTTTAAATATGTAAACACATATAAATAAAATAAAGTACCCACCATGGAGTGGTATATTTTTCCCCGCTAAAGGGCGTATTCGCGTATTTCTTAGCTTGAATCGCGTATAGCGTATATAACCTAAAGATGCGTTTTCTTCTGAAGCGTCAGTCGCCTGCGATCATGTAAAGCGGCTATCATACTAGCAGAAAACAAACCAACAGGGTCAATTTTGTTATAAAAAAAATGCGCAGATAAAGTATTTATAATAAGACACAGTTGTTCAAGGAACAGTCACAATTTGTATTCGGATATTTGGAAGTAGAGATCTTAGTTTCCTTCCTACCTTGACGTAATAAGCTTGATAAGTTATCTTAGCGTTTTATATAAAAATTCAAAAATCTGCTTTAAGTGATGCAAAACTAATATTCTGAAGAGAAATCCAGAAAAAATTAACAACCAAGAAGAAGGACAACCACAAAAATGAAAAAATATATCAACCGCTATGATTATAGTAACCTTCGACTCCATTGGGGATGATAAAGATCCACACTATCACATACTTGGTGAATACCTATTTAACTAATCAAAAAATTTAAATTAATACCCTAATAAAAAAGTTGTCAAACATACATAATAATACACAAAAAATGGCCACAGATACCCACAGAGCAAGGATCTTTACTTTTTCTTGTATTTCATCCCACTGTTAAAAAAACAATTTTAAAAAGCATTGGAGCAAGAAAATATTGCACTATTTTTCTTTACGCTATCTCCAACTTCCAACAAGATTCCTGCAATATAGTTCTGTGTGACTGTATTTGTAGCTAAGCTATTTTGGTTCGCTTGTCTCTTAAGTTTTGAAAAATGTACAACCAAAATGCGTCTACTGTGGAGAAGATCATCCACCAAACTATAGGGGTTGCAGGAAGGCAAAATAATTTTAAAACCTTAAAATATAATTTTAGTTCTAGGAAAAAATTTCTTGAGGACAAAATGTAACCGGACAAAATGTTGCCGAAAAAATTGTCACCGGACACAACGGTAATTTTATAAAACCTTTTTGACAATGTATTTGTTTTATCATCTATGCAGTAATTTTTTTCTCAAAATATTATTTATATCCACATGTCTGGCAACATTTTGTCCGGCAGTATTTTGTGCGGCTACATTTTGTTCTCGGGCACCATTTTGTCCGCAATATTTTGTCAAGCCACCAACTGACGCTACAACTAATACTAAATAAATTAACTGTCATGGACGCCTATAACACAAGATTAGAGAATAGCATTAGAAATACTATGCTAAAGTAGAAAAGTGTTAAGAAAATCGCTGTATGCATTATAGTCGAAACGTACTTCACAAATGACTTCAATGCAAATAGTGTCATATTCGGAGTGACTAATACAAAATGTAGAGAACTGCAAAAAAGCATGTAATCAACTTATTTTTTAAATCTTGTCAAACCGGAAAGCCAAATTACTGCCCCTGTAATCCTGGTAAGATACCTGACCTTTTAACTTCTTCGTAGATTACTTTAGCTGCAAATAAAATACGACTGAGATATTTGCTCTGACTGCTCTCCCATATTTCTAACACTTAATAACAACATATTATTATCTAAATGTACCCCTAAACCAGTTAATAGTAAAACAGATTGGCAACATTTTAAAGCGATTCTTGAAGACCAGATATATCTAACGGTCTTCATTAAAACTAAAGAACAACTTGATGAGGAAGTTGAATTATTTGTAAAGAATATATACAGGCAACATGAAAAAACTCCCCTATAGTCTCTTACAGAATAAAAGGCATTACTATGCAAAGGAAATTAGAGATCTAATCATAAGTCATAATAATCAGACTGAGGCGTGTCTTGAAATTATGAAAGATCGCAGATTATGATGGTAGCCAACCAAGAAATTACCACAGGAAATATCGTCATAAGGGCCTATCTAAATAATTGCAATCTAATGCTTAAAAAAATCGATGCCTCGTTTGGCTTCCAAGGTTAAAAAACAAACTAGGATATTTCAGAACACAAACCCTAACTAAAAGAGTTTAAATTATTTTTTGAACATCGTCTAAAGATCTACAAAGAAGTATTACTCTAAAACGAGCGATTTCCAAACATTTTCGATTATAGCGAGCTTGTTGAAAATATTGCAAAATTTCTCCCTCGTAGCTTTTAGAAACTGATAGTACTAATATTTCTCCAATTACGCTTTCAATAATGGGTTGGTCCTGAACCCTATGCAACAAACGGTGCAGCGTCGGGACGAATTTAAAATTTAGCAACGCGGAGTTATATCTTGAGAATACTTTGCAAAAAACGAATAACCGCATTCAATCGAGCTTGACAACAAACTTTGATACCGAAAATAATCGCTTAATTTTAACATTTAAGGGTCAAAAAAAGAATATTTTTCTTTTTGCGAAAAGAATTTGCAAGCGTACATTAACATCGTGACGTCACTAAACTAGCCCGACACTTTCCGTTTCGTTCAACATGCAACATGCAAAAACTCCCCCATGGTCTCTCCCAGAATAAAAAGCAATAACTATCCACAGGAGATTGGAGATCTTATCATAAGTCATAATATTCAGCCTGAGGCATGTCTTGAAATTATGAAAGATCGCAGATTATAAAGCTAGCCAAACTAAGAAATCACCACAGGAAGTTTAGTCATACAGGCCTATCTCTATACTACCCGAAACGAAGCTTTTTATAAAATTGATAATATAAAAAGCCAGTCATGGAAGAAATAAAAATAATACCATTCTATTAGTTTGGCTTTATTCAAAAGCACTCAACTATGAATGAAGTCCACAAGATAACCAGTATTATTGAGAAGGCATTCAAAAAACAACGTATATTCTACAGTTTTCTTAGATTTAGCAGAGGCCGTTGACAAGATGCAGTGGTAGTGTAGCTCAGCGGTCTAGGCATCCGGATGCGGAGTGCAAGATCGTGAGTTCGCACCCCACAGAATGCAAAATATTTATTTAAATATTTAAATGCCCAACACTGCCCCAACTTCCCAACCTGCCTTTTCAGCGTGGGGTTTTATGGCTAACACCTTCTCTGGTCAGAAGTTAGATGAGAAATCATGTAACTTCAGTGGTTCGGAATCCACGCTAAACTGTAGGTCCGCCTGTAATGTAAGTTGTCAGCATTGCAGCAAAGAAGAGGCTATACGTCAGAAGTGGAGTCCTAAGAAGCTCACTACGATGATTGACAAGATGTGGTGGCCAAAAGGACTGATCCACAAGATAACCAAGCTTTTACCTAAGCAATACAACAAAAAAATAATAAACATAATACGTAAATTAAATACCAGAAATATAACACAAATAAAAATCAATAGCGCATTAACAGACGAAATACTTGACACTTCAGAAGTTAGAGGAGGAGGCTTAAACACCATATTATTTAACATTATTATGAACGAAATTATAACAAACGTCAATAGGATTCAGAATGCAACATAGTAATATCCAAAAATCCTCTTTGGTGCAAATTAATGGTGGATAACGAAATTATCGAACAAGATATGAATTACAAATACCTGGGAACCCTCCCACCTCCAGCGATCGCAACCGAAAGTCTAAAGTAGGAATTTTGGCTAATAAATCTGAAGTTGTCTCCAAATACCTTAGCGATAGCATCTGGCGCAACAAATTTACGGTAACTGAAAGTAAAGTGCAAATATTTTAAACATGTGACATACGCTGCAGGAACCAATGCAAAAACGGCCATAACCAAACGTATAATGAGAACGACGGCAAATTAAATCGCTGAGAACAATAATAGGGCTTTAATTTCGCGACAGAATCAGTAGCAACGTAATGCGCCAAATATTTGACGTACAGAATAATACAAGATAAGTTGAAGAAAGATAAAGGAACTGGAGAAGCCATGTCGACAAAATGGATCTCGAGAGACTTGTAAAATGATCAAAGCAGCAGAAAACTATCACACCACTTGGAAGACCCCACAAACGATGGATAAACAGCTGGATATACATACAATTAGAACAATATTAAGGTGGCCCCATTGTAAAAACAGGAAGGAAAGAAAACAGAAGAAAATTAATACTTTTGTAGAATCTTTTTTTTTTCTGGTTTATAAGGGTATCAACATTGTGTTTATTATATTGTTTTTTGCATATTTTAAATTGTTTGGTCCAACATCGTAAAAAATCTTTATTGGTTTTATATGCTTTTTAAAGCGAACTTAAAGTTTGGGCTTTAGCTTTCAGCTAAACTTCTCAGCCTTTTTAGAGTAATTTTTTTTATAAGTTTTTTAGTATTTATGTACTGTTAAAGTTTTTTAAATAGCTCCTAAATGGTCCCAAATTAATACCAAATAAAAGAAATTTTAATGATTTTTTTAATGCATATACGCCAATGGCTAAGCAATAATATTGTGATTTTCATATGAACCTGTTGTGGTCAACTCAGCGTTGAGTTGGTTACTATTGGACTACAACATCGATCTGTGGTTGTGGTTTGAAATCACACACCAATGGTGGATTCTTTTAATGAAAAATAATTGTAATTCCAAGCTTAATTAAGTTATCCCTAAAACAAAATAATGTATACACAGTAGGCTTGTTAATTTTTTTCATAAATATTATGTTTTAATAAAATTAAGGAAATATTTAAAAATAATATAAGATGAAATAAAATCTTTGAATAAAAATAATATTTTAAAACGTTAAAACGAAGTTGTAGAATATAAAAGATGCTTGCTTGCATGTTTTTCTTTAGAATGTTTTTGAGTTTGCATCAAATATCCCATCTACTTGATAGATATTTACAATATTTGTTATTTGTTCGTCATTCCCAGTTCACTTTACAATTCGTCTTGACTTCAGCAGATTTATATTAGACAAATACCTATCAAGCCAAACTACGAGCTCTTACATATTTAATTTACTAATTTAAATAAAAAAAGCATTCCAATTTTCAGAAAAATATGTTTTATATGCTAAAATTTTATCCCTTACCACAATAAATATTAAATATAAATCAAAATATTGGTATTTCCTTATCGCTTTTTAAATTTTAAATTTTTTATTTTACTTATTCTATATATATTATTATACTATATATTATATAATTAAAATAAAGTTTAATAAAATGCATTTTGCTATTATTATTATAACTTTTCTTTTTAACTTATAAGTTTAGAATGTAATTTACTTATGAAAGTAAGCCAAAAGTCCATGTTTAAGTTCTTAGTTGCACTTGTTTAAATATTCAAGAAAGGCAACGACAATGTTCTCAAACAACTAAAAACATAATTTAGAATTTAGACTTTCGCGACTGAGGTCGATGTAAGTTTACGTAAATAATTATTATTTTTTCATTCTAGGTTTTTCAAATTTTTCCACATACATTTGGTTATTTTATAAAATAAAAAAAATTCTTACTTTCGGGCTTAAGTCGCGTATTTTTATTGGTTGTTGCCAACGTTTCGCTAGCCATTGCAGGGAGCATTCTCAAGGCGGAAAAGTCCGATGACTGACTCATCATCATCGGACTTTTTTGCCTTGAGAATGCTTTCTGTACTGGCGAAAAAGTCCGATGACTGATTCATCATTATCGGACTTTTCCGCCTTGAGAATGCTCCCTGCAATGGCCAGCGAAACATTGGCAACAACCAATTAAAATACGCGACTTAAACTCAAAAGCAAAAAAAAATTACGTCGCGTAAGCTTATATTCTAAATTTAGAAAAAATTTCTTTAATAATTTTATTCTGTTAAGCTTCCTAGTCTGAAGTGTTTAAAAAAAAACTAAAAATTTATAAATCATTATTTACATCAAATAACATGACTTAAAACGTTAAATTATAGGGGTGTGTGACGTCACGATGTTTTTCGCTCAAATGACATTTTTCATTTAACCAAGGTGGTTCATTTTTTGGCAAATTATATAACCCTACTTAAAAATCTTGTCAAAAATAATTTACGACGCCCCGTTCGGCGTTTCAACGCCTTCGAAGTAAAAAAAAGAAAATCTCGAAAATTATGGATTTAAAAAAAAAGTTGTGAAGAAAAATTAAAGATCGTCTAAATATCTACCAAAAAATTAAATGGCTCAAGACGAGCCAAGCAGTTCGGTTAAAGTTGAAAAACAGTTTTTTTCCTCTTACCCCCACAGAAATATATTTAAAAAATCCCTTTTGGAATTAAAATACTTTTTTCTTTTTCTTCTTCTTCTTCTTCTTATTCTTCTTCTTCTTCTTCTTCTTATTTTTCTTCTTCACGAGCCTCTACGATAAGTTTGGCAATCAATAATGCAATTTGTATTTTTAAGGCAGCTAATCGCAATAGCTGGTTGGGTATGCACCAGAATCGTTTTTTCAGGTTCTGTAGCCATGAGATTCTTCTTCTTCCAAAGCTCCGTTTTTCTGATATTTTTTCCTTTAAAGTTAGTTGGAATAAGTTAAATTTTTCTCCTTTAGTTATATAATCCAGATACTGTTATTTCCTGATTTTTATGGTGCTAAACACTTTTTTCTCTTTTTTTTTTAAATTTTTTTATAACTATTTTGTTTCTAATTCTTTGTGTCTTTTATATTTTCAGGATCCGTCTCTACAGCCAAAGTTCCAGTTTGTTCGAAGTTGCTTTTTTTATTGTCCATGCCTCTATACCATGACACAACACCTGAATACATACAATTTTATTGGGCGACTCTTCAGATTTATGCTTAGGTCTTTGCTGAAAAAAAGTTTTTTCATTTTGGTATCGCAATTTTTTTATTCTTGATTTTATTTCCGCGGTACTATCGTTGTTTTCCAAAACTATTGTTTCCAGATAGGTATATTTTGCTACCTTTTCTATTTTTTCCTTATTTGGAGTTTTGTATTCATCTGTTATTTAATTGTTTTATTATGTTTATAGTTTGTTCACGGATAAGCCATATTCTTCGGTGTATTGTACTTATTGGTTAAGTAATGTTTGAAAATCTTTGATGTTCTTTATTATCCCATCCAAATGGTGCTTCTTGACATTTATAACAATACCGAAAAACAAGAATACTAAAAGTTGAATAGTTCATAACAGAATTATCAAAAAGATCGAAGAAGGCTTAAGTAACTCTCAATTCGGATTTCGGAACGGTTTGGGAACAAAAGAGGCCCTATTTGGATTAAAAGTACTAATACAACGGTGTTTAGACATAATTCAAGAAGTATTTGCTTGTTTCATAGAATTTAAAAAACAGAGTCCGTCATGAGAATCTGCTTGAACTCCTCAAAACAAAAGGCATAGATAGCCGGGACAGAAAAATTATAGCTAATCTATATTGGCAACAAACAACGCGGGTGAAAGTTAAAGGTGAGTACACAGAGGAGATACAAATTCTGAGAGTAGTACCACAAGCCTGTATCTTATCGCCACTATTATTTAATATGTACAGTAAGGCAGTTTTTAAAGAAGCTCCAAACGAGTAATTGGCCGGTGTTACCATAAATGGTCAAAAAATAAATAATATACGATATGCTGACGACACGGTAATAGTTGCAGATAACATTACGGACTTACAACATCTGGTTGAAAAAACAAATTACTAATGCGAGCAGTACGGTTTAAAAATAAATCTAAATAACACTAAAATGATGATAATATCAAAATCAAACATAAGAGAGACGCTGTACATATCAAACCACCCAATTCAAAGAGTAAACCGCTATAAATAACTAGGCTCTTGGATAAATAAAACCATGGATCAATCACAAGAAATAAGCTGCCGCATCGAAATGGCGAGAATTACGTTTACCAATATAAAGAAAGTACTAAGCAACCAAGACTTGAACATACAACTCAAAAGCAGATTGTTTCGCTGTTATGTCTTTTCCGTCTTGTTATATGGTGTCGACGCATGGACCTTAAAGCAAATAGCCATAACACGTCTTCATGCATTTGAGATGTGGTGCTACCAAAGGATGCTACGTATATTATGGGTTGATAAGATTAAAAACGGAGATGTGTTACGCCGTATGAATAATACGTGTGAATTGATAAACAACATTAAGCAGAGAAAATTAGAATACCTAGGTCACATTATGAGAGGTGAAAAATACTTATTATGCAAGGGAAGATAAAGGGAAAGAGGAGCATAGGTAGAAAAAGGATGTCCTGGTTGAAAAATCTGCTGCGGCTCCACAGAATTGTTTAGGAACGTTGTAAATAAGGTACAAATTGTCTTGATGATTTCCAACCTCCATTAGAAGAAGGAACTAGAAGAAGATAATTGTCACCTGCATATCGTTTGTTGTATATTAGTGATTTATTTACTTTTATTCCCAGGTTGTGATTGTTTAGAGTTTCTTTTATTATTTCCTTTAAGTGTGCGTTAAATAATGCCATTAAAAAAAAAACCCCTTGCTAATTAATTGCAATCCAATGCCTAAAAAAATCGATGCTTCGGTTGGCGTCGCTACGCTTTTAAAGTTAAAAAACAAATAATGATATCTCTGAAACGGTAACCCCAACCAAAACAGTTTAAATTCTTATTTGTAGATCGTCTAAAGATTTACAAAGAAGCCTTATGCGATTTCCAAAAATTTTAGATTTTAGCGAGCGCGCCATGGCTTGTAGCTTTTAGAAACTGGGAGTTCTAATTTTTTTCTGGTGATGCTTTCAATAATAGGATGGTCCTGAACCCTATGTGGCGCGAGACGCATTTAAAATTTAGCAACACTGCGTTCGAGAATAACCGCGTTCAAACGAGCTTGACAACAAACTTTGATGCCAAAAATTAATCGCTTAATTTTAACATTTAAGGGTCGAAAAATGAATATTTTTCTTTTTGCGGAGATAATTTGCAGACATGCACTAACATCCTGACGTCACTAAACTAGCCCGGTTATACTCGGCACCTTTCGTTTCGTACAAAATGATTATGTGGTATATTAACTTTTTAAAAAAAGAATTAAATGACCGAACTTAACACAATTATAATACTTTAAAAAATAATGTGATAGTAATAAAAGTATTAGCAGAAAAATATTATTTTCCAGCGCATTTTCTTCGAGAAAATCTTACTAGAATCTTATTACATGATTAAATGGACTCAGTTACAATCTCTAGTCACATGTCTAATATTGAATTGTTTTTAGAGCACGTTTCGCTTTGACAACATAATATTTTTTGTATAATTTTATTTTGACGATTGTTAACTTTATTGCTTTAATTTAACACCTAATATGTAATGATGAATTAAAACAAATTTTATTTTTTACATTCAATGACTTATATTAAAAAAGTAATGCAAAAGTAAAAGTCTGTCTATCTCCTCATAAAAGAGAAGTTAATAAAAGTTGGTGAATATAAGTGAGGATCTCTGACTAGTCAACGTAATAGAGATACTTTTGTTACACTTAGTTTGACTTTAATTTAAAATTAAACTTTTTTTTAATTTTCATCATAGAAATTACTTTTACTTAAGCATTAAATTTGCTATATTATTTGTTATAACGATAAAAATTATTTTTGAATACCTATAATGATTTAATTTGTATCAGTTTTTTTTTTATTTGACTGCTGTTAATTTTCTTACTTTCGGGTTTAAGTCGCGTATTTTTATTGGTTGTTGCTAACGTTTCGCTCGCCATTGCAGGGAGCATTCTCAAGACGAAAAACTCCGATGACTGAAGTCCTTGTTCGAATATGTATGCCTATATAGGATGAAAAATTGTTAGTGCTGCTGATAAACTTTGAAACTTGTTGAAAAGCACACTGGGTCATACCTATGTAAATTTTCCGTAACTTTCCGGCTTAAGCCGAGTGGTTTTATTGCTTATTGCCAACCTTTCGCTCACCATTACAAGGAACATTCTCAAGGTGTAATAAAAAATATCTAATTTAAAAAGTTGGATTCGGTTGGAACTTTTCAGCTTTAATTCTTTTGTAAACAAGTGAAGAATTAATGCTTTGTTAATAAAAACAAAATAAAGATCGTGTTTGTTAACTACAACGATACCCTTAACTAACTTTCTCTGCAAGGTGGGCTGCTATCACCCCTATTAAGAATTTGGTGCTGGACAGCCTTTAACAGTACGTTAATGTGGGAAAAAAATTTACCATGGCTTATGCAAATAACTTAACTAGCAGGCAGATTTGAGACGGTTTAGTACAAGTTAATACGGAAAGCTATCAACATAACCAAACATTGGTGCAATGGCCAGTCCTTGACATTTAACCTTATAAAGACTTTTCAATAAAAAAGTAGTAAAGGGCGAGCTTAAGCTGTATTATCATGGAATGCTCATCAGAGGTTAATAACATTAGCAATATCTTTAACTGTAAGCTCTTATTGGCACCACATCTCATTGGGGTAAAAATATGCATCTCTCTAGCAATGCCGAAAAGCAGTTAGAAACCCATACTGGCTAGTTGCTAAGGTAGCACTTTGGATTTGTAAGGTAGTAATGAAAGTCATGCTAACTGCTAATATTTAAACAAAAAATGCAGAAAAACAACTAAATTAATTGCAAACAATGGTATATTTCAATATAACAACACTGTAGTTACGAAATCAATGCTCTCACTTCTCCTCACAGCGGTGCGTCTAAACCAAATTTTACTCTGATAAAAGACAAGATCGGCAGAGAATATTACCTTTTGGGAAAAAATGCTCTTGCTAGAAGAAAATCAGACAACGAATCAATTTGCTATACATAGCAAGGTGGTACGTACCTATCAAGTATCAAAAGTCCCATATACAAAAATATATAATTTCTCCATATTTGCCCAAACGACTTTTAAACTAAAGGGGATCCCCGGTGGGGGTGTTGTTTCGCTAGAGTATACTTCAGGAAAACATTGAACGGTTTTGCAAAAACAAAGATTGTTGGCGTCATCCATGAACAAAAAACAACACGAAATTTGTGTTAAAAGCATTAAAATGATCACAGACAGTCTAACAGAAATATTATCTGTAAGTTTAAAGGATCCAATCAGCATTTAAATTCCACAACACCCACAATGTAGCACAGGCAAGTACCATTAAACAACGCTGGGGAACACGAAGTAATTTAGAAGGCAAATTATGGCAGATGAGTAGTTTTCATGCAAAGCATCCGTACAGAATCTGTTGGAGGGTAACTCCAGTAGCCCCCTAAAACTCCTCACTAGTTTCCTAAAGAAAAATTCAACCCCAATGGACTAATCTGACTAAATCTGCGACAGTGGTACGGGAAGACTTCCGTGGAATTGTTCCGTGCCGCCGTTAATAAAACCATTATAGCCAGATGGATCGCCAACATTCGCTAGCGGATACGGCACCAAGAAGAA
>JARJDX010068284.1:0-12301 GCA_030264735.1 Gymnusa sp. GC000175 | reverse complement strand
TTCTTTTTCCATGGCAAAATTTGATTTGTTTAATACACCACTTCACAATTTGCGTTACATTAAATGCTATTTTACTTGAAAATTTTGTTATAAAGGTGCATACATTTGATACATATTTGAATTCAGAATACCGAGACCTATCTAAATAAAATTAAAAAAATAGGGGTTGCCGTTTAAAATGAAATAAATGACTAGCGCTACGCAACAATGGTAAATGTTAAAAAAAAATGCTTATCGTGGAAATGTAGAAAAGTAGGTACCATTTAATTTTCCGTATCAAACTTTAAAATTGGTTAGAAAATAAGTGGCATTGGCCGAGGTTTGGTATCCACCTGGTATGTATATTAACCCAGTAATTTACAAAATGAAAGAGATCTATGACAGAGGTACTTGTCAAAAGAGGAGCGGATGTGGAAAATGATGACCATCTTCTTACTCCTGAAATTCAACTTAGACTAGCTGTGGCTAAAAGTAAGCACAAAACACTTGCTGGAAGAAAGTTTGAAGTCCAAAAACTAAGAGACCATAGTATACTATCACAATACAAGGCTAAAATTGCAGGAAAAAAAGATATAACGAGCAATTGTGATTCAACCATTGAAAAAAATTAAAGTCTCTCAAGGAAACTTATTTAAGAACAGGCGAAGAAACTCTCTAATATGAAAATAAAAAAAAGGAAAAAATGGACAACTGATAAAACTTGGTAAAAAATAGAAGAAAAAAAACAGGAAAGATGAACGTTAACCAGACCAAAACAGTGACGCAAAACGAATACACAACAGGTATACCAAGCTATAAACAACGAAGTTGAAAAGAACGCCCATAGAGATAAACGAATTAAAAATATATCCAATACTTATATAAATATATTTCATTAATTATTATCAGCCAATTAGGTTGGCAGTGTGTATCTGCAACTTCATTTTCTGTGAAATGTATGTTGGCAATAACTCCCCTAGCGACATCTGTTACTTTTGAATAATATATAATCTATTTTATTAATTGTTCGCTGATTATAAGAGCAGTATGTCTCTGCTACTTGATAAGCATAAATTAATAAAACGTTCCTTAGCAACGAACAAGGATGAGTTCGTATATGTTAAATTTTGAAAAATGATAAAAAATTTTTTTTTTTGCAAATCAATTCTAAACTCTTTTTAACTCTTATGTTTTTTTCAAAAAGTTGATAGTTTTTGAAATATTAAAAAAAAAGAAAAACCTAACAGTACCACTTCCGGTTGGTGGATTTTAGCCAAAAGTCACTGGGACCTCCCAATTTTTGTTAAAAACTTAAATATGAATTTCCAGGCCAACCAGTTTAGCCGTCTGGTCTGTAGAGAGGACGCTGAAAGAAATAAAAAAGGCATACACACACACACACACACACACACACACACACACACACACACACACACACACACACACACACACACACACAGACACCACTTCGAAAACAACTTTTTCTGAATGAGGGGAGTCGAAAACGGATATTTCCGCAAGATTCTCAGTTTCGAAAATTTTCATATACGAAGTAAAAGCTAAAACTGCGGCAGCGCAAAACAGCACCAGAACACTATACCGCATGTCTAGACAACCATTAAACAAATAATGTGTAAATGACCACCAAATCAGAGACATAAACAACGTGCTAACAACAGATGACAAGTAACTAAATAGATGGACACAACATTTTCACTCACTGATACCGACACGATTAGCACAACCACAAACTAAGACGCCGTTACTAGATATAGTAACTGACGTCCTAATTGTAGCCAAAATAAAACTGCACTAAAACGGCTCAAGGATAACGAAGCAGCAGGCGTCGATGGAATTAAGGCAGAGTTATTAAAGGCGGACTCAAAATCAACGGCGAACATGTTTCTTCCACCACTAAAAGAAATAAGGGAAGAAAAAAACATGCCAAGTTAATGGCATTAAACTCACTAAAAAAATGCAAATTAAGATATTGCAAGAACTGGAGAGGTATCACGATTCTAAATGCAGTAAACAAAATTCTAGCCAATATTATTAAAACAGCCTGTCAGATGTACCCAACCAACTTAGAACAAATAGGTCCTATGTTGACCAAACCAAATCCATGCACATGTAACGATACATTAATACTATAGCGTCGGGTAAGTCGCCTGCGATGGCAACCAGCCATACTCCGTATAAGCGTATAAGCTACGATAGGTGGTGTTGAAATTTTGCCAATAACTTGTGTGTCTCAAAGTTGTGCCTATAAATTCTTTTGGGAACCTAATAAGCGTATTTTATGTTCACAAGTTTAATTGAATAACAACATGTTTATGATGTGTTTGTAAGACGTTTTTTTATGTTCTTTCTAAATATAGCACCACGTGTATCTAATCTCTGTAACGACCGCAAAAACAGCAAACAAACATCAAAAATAAATAAAACTTAAAACTAAATCCATTTTTCTGAGCAGAACATTATTTTTTCTGAATCCCGAACAATTGGTTCCCCTTCACATATAATTTTCTAGCAGTGGAGTACAGATCACTACTTTATATAACATTCGTTCAAATAATTTACTCATTGTTATTTTTTTAACAGATTGTAAATAAACTAGGAAATTAAAAAAATATATAACATTTGTGGACTTTGAGCAGGCTATTGATAAACTAAAGCAACATGTAATATGGCAGATTCTAAAGTTCAAAGGCGTTCCACCAAAAATAATTTGCGTACTTAAGGCGTCCTATATAGAGGTGAAATGTAGTGTAATGCGCAAAGGCAAAATAATCGAGAGCATGACTGTCATGACTCAGGAGTAAAGCAAGGATGTATACTAACACCACTCCTTTTTAACACACACTTGTAATGTAAAAAGCAAATACTGGCAATCATGGAGTGCAGAGGAATATTGCAGAGAGTCTAAAACACTTCGACAATGCAGAACACCTGTGTCTTTCATTACACACGTTTCAAAAAATATAGATAAAGATTGACCAACTAAAAACACATGCCGGGTCGGTGAGGCTAAACATTATTACATGCAAAACAAAAACAATGCACATACATTCACCCAACACTAAACCATTTAAGATTGGTGACATATTGAAGATGTTGAAAATTTCTGCTACCTAGGCTGCATTCTGTCAAGAATGAAGAAGGCCAATAGTTGAAAAATATCTGGAGCCTAAGATGTATCTCTTAAAACGACAACACGAATATTTAACTCGAACGTTGTTTGAGCTTCTATACGGTTCCGAAATCTGGAAGGTAACCATCGTAGCAATACAGAAACTACAACTGATACCTGCACAGAATCCTAAAAGTGTACAGGCCGAAATTATAAATACTACGATCTACATCTAAATACGAACCAACGCTCATCGCGAACCCCTCATCCATATGCGAGAATGTCTAAAATTACCGACTTAGTGTTGTTCAAGCGACAAACCGTTTCGTTCAAAAAAAAAAAAAACTGGCGAAACTTCTGAACAGTCGGATCCTTGGTGGAACGTTCTTAAATAACAATTTTGGCTAACAAAGAGCCTACAATATTTAAAAAAAAACAGCAACTCGGTAGCATTTAAAAAAGCGCAGATACCTCCACGTAAAATTATACTTTCTTCGAAAATGCTATCATGTTAATTCTAAAATTTATGTATTTTTCCACATAATCTGAATTTGCAATAAAAAGGGTAGGTTTTTATTTGAAAAAAATGGAGGTGTTGTCACCACACGACTTTCATTTACTAATTTAAAACATATCCAATACTTTTAATAGAAACATGAAGGTAATTCATTAATTATCAGCCAATTAGGTTGGCATTATGTCTCTGCAACTTCATTTTATTGTGAAATGTATGTTGGCAGTAACTCTGATAGTGACATCCGTTTCTTTTGAATGATATATAACGTATTTCATTAATTGTCAGTTGATTATAATGACAGTATGTCTCTGCTACTTGATGGTAATAAATTCAATAAAACGTTTTAGAAACGAACAAGGATAAGGTATTAAAATGTTAAATTAAAAAAGAATAATAATAAGTACAAAATTTGTTGCAAATTTAATTCTAAACGCTTTTAAACTATTTTGTTCTGTTTTTCATAAACTTGACAATTTTTAAAAAATTTGCAAAAAACTGAAAAACCTAACAAATGAACTTCCGGTTGGTGGATTTTAGCTAAGAGTAACAGGGGCCTCCCAATTTTTGTTAGAAGTAAATATGAATTTCCAAGCCGATCAGTTTAGCCTGGGCTGTAGAGAGGACACAGACACACAAACTGACACCACGTCTGAAACACACACACGCCGACCGAAGATGTTCGTTTCAAAAGCAATTTTCATTGTTATTAAATAAAATAAATTTTATCATATTGGGAACTAACACTACCGATAGTGGCAGCACTTTCGCTTATACAGGTGATTTTGAAAGAGTACTTGTCAACTTGTCAACTTGGCGAGCATAGGATATTGCCCAAGACTTTAAAAAATAATAATATTAAAGAGATCCATTTGGTGTTAAACAGGTTTTTGTTTTGTTATATTTTTAATTATATACAACAACAAATTGTGCAATGAACACAGTGACAGGTACTCTTCCGTGCAGTTCAGTTTTCACCACCAGATGGCGTATCAGATTTTGTTAGTCCTCAATAGGACTTGTCATAAGGGAAACGACATTTGCGAGAGAGTAGGAGATACACATATTCTTATTTCTAGAGAATTTTAGGCGTACCGCGATTTTTTTCACCTTATATTTTTGTAGAACGAAATATGGGTGTTTAAGAAAAACTTCTGAAGCGGTACGAAAATGAAAGAAAAAAAATTTCATTTTTTGTGCGTCTTTGGGGTGTGGGGTACTTTTTTATAAAACCGACAGTTGAAAAAATAAAAGACAGTGGCGTGCAACCCCTATTCTGCGATTTTTAAAAATCGCAAAAAAAAATTTAAATCAAATAATTCATAGCGCGAGAACGGAGACGAAATTTAAAATTTTAATCAATACAAATTTTACCGGTTCATCCATAACCTAATGCCGGAAGCAGATCTCCATGCTTCAAAATCTAAGTCTTGCGATTCAGTCGACGTGGACCCCTGAAAACGACCCAAAAAAAATATTTTAATCGACGCCTAAAAAGTAAAGTGAATAAATGAAATTTTCGTCATAGGAGTTTCACGACGAACTCGATCGAATGCCGTTTTCCGCATACCGCTAGGTCGCGCGCTTCTCGAGGTATAGCTTTGCGACGACAAATGTCAAAAGATTCTGGACGCCGTACCGTTGTTCTTACAACGTCGTCTCAAGATGTATACAGACAACTTTTAGGGAGCTATCTAGCCATAAGCCGAGAAAAACTACGGGGAGAAAATTTGCTCTTTTTCCTTTTTTGAGAAAACGGGACATTTTCAATATTTTTTTTGAGCACACCATAAATGAACGGAGAACGTCGAGCCATAAGACTTTTTTTTATAGACCTGTAGACAATCTTTAATTTTTGTTAAGAAAATGTTTGGTCCGGTGATACATATTAACAAGGATGAGTTCTTAAAATGTTACATTTTGAAAAAATGATAAAAACAAAATTTATTGTAAATTTAATTCTAACCACTTTTGGACTTTTATGTTTTTTTTTTCATAAACTTAATAGTTTTTGAAATATTTGCGAAAAACCGTAAAACCGAACCATTTTCAGCCAAAAGTCTGGGCTGTAGGGAGGACACATAAACAGACAAAAACCACTTCAAAAGCAAATTTTTCTAAATAAGTGGAATCCAAATTGAGTTTTAGATGAAGACCCAAAATTATGGTGGGGAATGTAGAAATCCGAACGGACTGGGGTCTCTATAAAAAGTGCCTAAGTCTGAAAACTGATGACCTATACCTCAAAACCAAAACCATAAGAAACTAAAAAGATCCACGAACCTCTTCAAAGAAGAAATCATTAAGGCGTACGAATCCAGCTGTCCACTAAAGAGGAGGTCCCTATCTAGAGATTTGCCCCAATGGAACAAGGATTTAAGTCACCTAAAAGTTCAGGCTAGAAAAGCCTCAAACAGTGCGAGGAAAACTGGCAACTTGGATGCCTACAAACAAACACTGACTGATTACAATAAGGAAGTTAAGGGAGTTAGTAAAACAACCCCAACAGCAAGACTTCATAAAGATCTATCCAAAGTCCACACTAAAGGTATCGGACTTATCAAAAAAACCCGACGAAACTCATGCAGAAAGTCCAAGTGATCTTCTAAAAACACACTTTCCAGGCTCCAAATCTGCTGATTTACACGGATCAGTTGTTCCCGCAGAAGAAAGCACATTTCTGGTAACCAAGGAAAGTAAAAGACAGGCCGGCAAAATATTAACCAAAAACAACATTGAATGGACAATCAACAGCTTCAAGTTCTTTAAAATAAGCATATTTCCTGCATTATTACAACAGGGGCTAGAAATCATTGCCCCTTCCCTGCAGGAGATATACAAAAACAGCTTCGCATTCTGCATTTAATGAATAGAAACAGGCCCCGGTGATATTTAACCCCAAAGCAGAACGGCGGCCTCACCTGAGCGGTGCTCATAAAGCAAACCCGCTTCAAAGGCAACAATATGCCTGTCAATCTGGAAAATCCACAATAGATACCCTACCACGGGCATAAAGGCTACGCTGCAATACAAGGAAATTGCGCTAGGTATATTAGTGGATATAGAGGAAGCTTTGGACAACGCAACTTTTGTATCTGTCAAAAAGGAGCCACAATGAAGTGAATCTAATCTGTGCTGGAAAATCGAAAAAATACCGCAGTAAGTAGTGAATCGGCAACGGTCACCACAGCCAAGGGATGCCCGCAAGGCGGGGTTCCATTACCCTGCCCAGTTAAGTACTACCTTCATAAGCTGGGCGAAGTGCATGTTGTGTGGATTGGAGGATGAAACAGTGATGCACATACTATGCAAGAGTGTAGCAATGTCTACCACAAGACATGGACTCAAGGTGGGCAAAGGTAATTACGCCATCTCAGGACTATTCTAAACTTTGCTAGGACCATTCTAAACTTTGCTAAAAAAGTGGATTTCCTAGGAATCCAATGGCAGTAGGGTTTTTAGTACAAAATATCAAAGATCTTAAGAAGTTGCAGTGCTGTAGGGCTGTTAGATATAGCTCCCACCAATATTATCCAAGTCTACGCTCCAACTGCAGATAAGAACGATGAGGAAATTGAGCAATTTTACCAATAACTCACCACAACACTCAGATCAACTAATAATCATGAACTAACAACTATCCTCGGAGATTTTAACGCCAAGGTATAACAAGGGAAAGTTATGTCTTGCGTGGGAAGATATGGACTGGGCGAACGTAATGAAAGAGGTGACAGATTGGTTCAATTTTGTCAGAACGAGGTATTCACTATTACAAATACCTTATTCAAACTACCAAAACGCAGGCTATATACATAGAAATCTCCTGCAGATAAAACCAATAACATAGTCAGAAATCAGATTGACTACATTCTTATTAAAGATAGATTCAAAAATTCGATCAAATCTGTCAAGACATACCCGGGAGCTGACATAAACTCCGATCATAATCCAGTCGTTGCAACTACGAAAACTAAGCTGAAAACATTTACACCCAAAAGGAACCCACCAGGCATTGACGTCAGCAGACTGAACGATGCTCAGATTCAAAAAAAGACAATGGATAAAATAAATCATAACCTTCGAGAGGCAGACAAGCAAGATACACAAGATGTAGATACAAAATGGAACCCTTGATATCTACTGGCAAGGACACAAAAATGGATGACACATGAAATTATAGATCTTATTAAGGAAGTAGGAATGTTCAAGAACAGCGGTACGCTAAGGCAGTGGTGCGCAAACCGTGGGGGTCGCGAGAAAATTTTTCAAGGTCGCCAAATTCAAAGAACTTTATATGACAATAAAAAATATAACGCGTTCGTAAACCTGGTGTGATGTCAATAAAAAAACTTCTAAGTATCGTAGTAATAAAAATCTTCACGTAGGTAAACTAACTGCCTAACTTCGCGTAACGACTGCGCGCTTGTGGCGGCAATTTCTAGAGATTATCTTTGCTGTATCTATTTTGTCTTAAGTCACAGCACACCGGGTTTGCTCATGTTATCTTCGCGCACGTTGTGGGTGACAGACTCCGCCCCGCTCCCGCCCTAACCCGACGTCGAGTGAGTTTACTGGAATATTCACTAATCAGTAGTTCGTTAGTTTTGTTTATGTTCATTTAACTGCATTCTGTAATTCTGTTTATATGTGCTTTTGTTTATTCTATTCTATTATTCAAACCTCTAATAAAGGGAAATACCAGAAATAATTTCTTTTTAACTACGTTGATGATTAAAAAAACGTCTACTGTCTACTAGGGGTCGCGACAATTTTTTTCAAAAAATGGGGGTCGCAAAGGAAAATAGTTTGCGCACCACTGCGCTAAGGTACAAAACGATAAACTGTATCATCAGAAGAAAAATAAAGCAGGCTAGGGAAAGCTGGCTGGTTGAAAAGTGCAAAGAAATCAAAGAATGTAAAAAGACAGCTTCAATAGGCATAAGAAGATCAAAGAAATGACGGGAACGAAAAAACAACAACAAACAACCATGATAAACGATGCAAACCGAAATATTATAACAAGTATAAGAGAAAAATTGAAGATATCGGCGGAGTATATAACCGAGTTATTTCGGGATAATAGACCGGAAATGGCGAACAATGATGTTAACGAAACGGGACCAGTAGTACTAAAGGAAGAAGTGATACATACGATAAAACAAACCAAATGGCGCAGGGCTACGAGACCAGATGAGATTCCAGTAGAGCTCATGAAACTCATTGAAAGGGATTCAGACAAAGTCCTAACCAAGCTGTTCAATCTAGTCTACTCCACTGGGCTAGTGTACACGTTTATCACGCTGCCAAAAAAGAATAAGACTAAGGATCAAAAGAGACGATGATCTATCGAAAGAGATAGATTACACGTGTCGTTCGCCAAGGCTGCGTGCTATCTCCCTTGCTGTTTAATGTGTACAGGGAGGCTATTATTCAAGAGGCCATAGCAGAATCTGAGGGATAGTTATTAACGGTGAGATGGTTAATACTATTAACTTAATAGTTCTTAAAAGAACTTAATAGTTCTTAAAAGAAAAGAAAAAGAGGTTAAGTAATGCTAATTAGGTCTTAATTTCGATGAAAGAGAATTCCGAACCTGCTCCTTCTAGTGGTTGAGAGCGGGCAACGTCTAAAAGACGGCAAACGCAGGTAGGGACCGATCAATTCCCGAGATAAGGGATTACATTTACAAGTAGGCTTCCGCCGAAAGTGAGGTTTGGGCGCTCTTTCGTCTTGTAGTTTGGAAACGAGATCAGAAGGCGGAAGAAAACAAGAAAAAAAAAGTGTCCGTGTGAACGACATGAGGATGAGAAAGGCAGTGGAGAACCACCTCATTGAAGATCCTACGGACAAACAATTTTTACAACTAATGTATCTGGAGCCTCAACTCTCCCATTCAGATCTCCGAGGGGAGACAGTAGTAAACAATGCAATGAAGACTAACAAGAAACTAAAATTAAAAGAAGTAATCAAAATCGGAACATGGAATGGCACAAACAGGAAAAATACAGAATACAATTCAAGAAATGGAATGATTAAATAGTGAAATGCGATGGCCAAATGCAAATCACAAAGATATAAACAATCACAGAGTATATCACTCAGGTAGAACAGACGGGGAAAGAAGTCAAGAAGTAGAAATTATAGTGTGTAAAACAGTAGGAATGCATGTCACTAACTTTATACCAATTTCAGAACGCATTATGTGGTTACAAATTTCTGCAAATCCAACCACAGTAAATATAATACAGGTATATGCACCAACAACAGCACACAGTGATAAAGAGATGAGTTTATTTTAAGAACAACTCAGTCGAGTAAATGAGATTGACTATTTAATGATAAACAAAAGATACAGAAATAGCTGTAAATCAGTCAGGTGCCGACATACAATCAGACCATGTACTATTAGTAGGAGAGTTCAAAGTAAAATGGAAAAAACTAACAGTTAAAACACAACCAACATATAATATAACATTAGGAAATTGAAAGACACACAAGAGAAAAAGTGGAGAAAGAATTAAATAGCAAAATAAAGCAGGAGACAGATAACGATCAATGGTTACAAGAACTAAAAAATGGAGGTGTGGTCACCACCCGACTTTCATTACTAATTTGAGATGTTTTTTGGGTTAACTATCTTATTTAAAGATGTTAAAATGTATGTTGGCAATAATAATTCAATTATTGACGTCTATCACTTGACGGGTAGTTAACCCTATTTCATTTATTGTCAGATGATCAAATGACATTACGTCTCTGCAACTTGATATGAATATGAATAATTACACTGACAATGTTATATTATGAGACATGCCATTTACAGGAGAACAAGACGAATTTATATGTATCGCTTATTTTTAAAGTGGCATGCAAAAAGCAGATGGTTTATGGAAATACTCCTTGCAATCTTGCATTGAGCAGTTTGCTGAAGCTTTCCCAAATTTTATTGTACATTATGAGAACTTCGTACAACATAAACAAAATCTTGTTTACCGGGTAAATAACAAGCTTTGCATCTGTAAAAGAAAGTCAACAGGTTGACCTAGCCTCTTAATAGAAGAAGTTGTAAAGGATAATAAAAAACTCAAATAGAACAAAGTCAACAAAAATATATCGCAAAACTGTCTGCGCAAACTGGTTTGTCTGTCATATCGCATATTGATTTTAACGCTTCTTTGTACTTGGGCTAAATAATTTTTTTATTCATATAGATATTTCTTATGGAACTTGCCAGAAAGCACTCAAGAAAAAACTACAAATGTACCCTTATAAGGTTTAAATTGTGCAAGAACTACATTGAACAATGTATGCAATAGTGCCAATGGTTCATGCAAAATTTAAATGATGATAACCTATTAGATTTAACTTTTGTGTCTGATGAAGCGTGTTTCCATTTGTAAGGTTATGGTAAAAGTCAAAACTACAGATGTAAGTTGGGCCACAGAGAATCTGCATAATTTTCTTAAAACTAGTTTTCACCCGAGCAAAATTGTAGTTTGGGGCGAATTATCACAATAAATGGTTAAAGATATCTCAATTTCATTTTGCAGCCATTTAATAAACAGTTGACCAATGACAAGTTACAAGAGGAATTCTTCCAACAGGATTGGGCGACAGCTCATACTACACGTAAGACCCTTGGTTATTTAGACAATTTTTTGGAGATCATCTCATTTCCCAAGAATTTTTGCGTCCAAGAAGTTCTGATCTAATTATATTAGATTTTTATTTATTTAGCCTTTAAAAAAATAATGTATTCAAAAATCGTATATACACTATTGAAGAACTAGAAGAAGCTATTAGACAAGACATAGAATGTCTAAATGGGGAGGAATTTTAGGGAGTCTTTAAAAATATAAAAAAACGAGTTGGTTTATATTTAGAAAATAATTTTGATCATTTTGAATATTTTCTGTTAAAGTCTTACCATTTTCTGAAATAGAAAACCGTAAAATTTATCTTGTTTATATTTTCATTATTTTATCAATCACATAAACGAGTATTAAATAAGAAAAACACAAACTCAAATAAACTTTTACTTTCAATTATAACGAACGCCAATGATTGAAATACCGAAACATCTGACTAATTGCACAGGATACCCACCATTAATTATCAAATGCCACTTGGGCTGCCTACCCACGCGGTCACGTGGATATTATTCAATTCCGCTGGGTCTGTATTATTTCTCTAATATGAGAACAACATTTGGTATTCTTTTATTGGTATAATTTCTTGTGTAAGACTTATTCTAGGAAACATTTATGCAGGACCACTCTTACATCAGCAGTTGCTTTTACGTTCTTACTTCTTTTATTAGGTACCCATAGGAGGACTACAATTATCATCGTTTCTTTGCCTTTTTTTTGTTTTTACAAAACCAGCACAAATTGATTTTTTGTTGTGTCATTTCTATTTTTCTGAGTGTAATCTACTTTGCTTCATATACTTTTTGAATTCATTTGCCGTGATTTTACCATGTTCGTTTGGCTATTCGTGCTTCTGTAAACAAAGTAGTGTAGGTTATATGGTAGATAGGGATCCGGCGAGATGAAGAATTGTTTTAGTTTGTTTTTCTATTCTTTTTGTCGTGTTTTCTTTTAGTATCTGTTATTAAGCTTACTTCCTTTGCGTGTTTCTCTTGATTTTTTCACATAGTATTGAGAACAGTTGCTTAC
>JARJDX010068264.1:0-14651 GCA_030264735.1 Gymnusa sp. GC000175 | reverse complement strand
GGATGTTACTGTTACAATTATTGCCAACATAAATTTCAATATAATGAAGTAAAAGAGACATACTGCCAATCCAATTAGTTGATAATTAATGAAATATAGTTATGCTTTTGTCAAAAGCATACCTCTGAAAAAACTATGGGAAAATTAAAAAAACGCGAACATCAACATCGAACTGATAAATGCAGTAATGAGACTCATAGCCAAAGACTATTATGACCTGGAATATATGACAAGAAACTTAATAGAAAAATAAGCAAATTGGAGGCTAGATGTCAATATACAGAAGACATATCGAAAAAGAATAAAAGCGTTATTTATAACACACTTGTAAAAGGCATCACCATGTACAGAAATGAAATGGCAGATAAAGCAACAGAAAAAATACTAAATGCTACTGAGATAGACTTTAGAAAGGAACAACAGGGAAGTCAAAAATGGAACGAATACCGAATGTAAAAATCATAGAAATAATGAGAGCATTACACCCAATATCCGACGAAAATATAACGAGATAGCTTATATGATACGGCCACATACAAAGAATGGGGCTAAAACGCCTACCCACACAAATACTGGAGTGGCAGCCCAAAGGAAAGCGGAAGACCATGAAGAAGCTGGGTAGAGGAAATAAACACGGAGATTGAAGAACGGCATCTTACATAAGATTAATGGATGAATAGAGAAGACTGTAAGATATCGGAAGACGTAGAAAAACATTAAGAAACCGATTTATATATACTTCAGTCAGCGATCCAGAAAAACTTTCTACTCAGCGTAAAATTACAAAAGTGCAAAGATTAAAAATTGCAATATTTGAAAGAATTGCAGTAAGAGGGAAACATTTACAATTAGTGTATGGTTATTTAAGTATAATTCCACGAGCAAGTGTAGAATCGGAGAAGGCGTTTTCGAACGAACCATGGCTGACCATTTATTTTAAATAATGACCGTTTGCATATAAAACTGATCATTTATTTTAAATACTGACCAAAAACGTTTCAAAATACTGACCCGATAAATAGTGGCCAAAGGTTTTTCTGTAAACTCTAAAATATCTTTTTAATTTAACCCCGAACATTATCCATGTGATCCAAAAATATTTAATTTCTAATTAATAAATATGCCTAATATGTGCTAATAATATACCGGAGTAACAGATGTCTAATTACCAAAACTGCTTTACTCATTTTCATCAACGTAATTCTTTAGCCTTCCTGTTAGTTTTTCTTTATTTAAAGCTGGGTTCATGCACCGGCGTTTTGCGGTTTTCGCAAAATTCTGCGATTTGTTACCAGCTAGTTCATGCAGTGGCTATTTTAATCGCAGAATATAGTGACTTATAGAGGATATTTTGTAAAAGTTGAAAGAGCTACGTTTTTGTAAATTAGTGTAACTGTCATGGAAAATATTATTTATTCATTGCATGTGGAACGTAGGAGGAAGATTGTGGCTGCGTGGTTTTTAAAGGTTAAAAATAATAAATGGTAATAATAGATAGTAAAAAACAAGAAAAGCACTCTCTAGCGAGAAGGTAATAATTAATAAAATTACTGCAAAAATAATCAAATCCTTATGATTTAATAAAAAAGTTTTAATCAGTCTCTTAAACCAGTTCTTTCCTACAGGCATCTATAACCTCAACCTAGTACTTATGCATCTTTTTAGTGAAAGATTGTATAAAATTTTAATTTGTAACTTGGGTAATCAAAGGAAAAAATGTAAAAAAAAGCTCACTGTGAGACATTACACATTAAACCATTTGTACTTTAAAAATATTGAATTTCTCTTAGGACCCACTACACCGCCATACCCCAATACATTGTAACAGTGGTTATTATTGTAAATTTTACCTAATAAAACTATTAATTTACTATTTTACAGTTGTCCTGTTATTTGCTCAGGCAACTTGTGTGTCACTCCTTACTTATTAAATGAAACTATATTGTTTATATACACACACTACTTTTTGATGCATTGGGATATTCTATCATAAAAGAATTCCGCAGTATAAGCTTATAACTTACCTGCACTGTAAATAAAAAGTTCCTGTGATAACCTATTAGTTCCCATACACTTAAAAATAATGTCATATGTTTCGAGAGCTTTCAAATGCACTCCAGATGGTAAAGCTGGATGCATACATTGTGCCAATCTTTTACTAATTTTAATTCGTCTTGGAATAACCGGAAATTTCTGATAACTTAAAAGAACCTAACAAAAAATTATTACCAAATTATTATTACATATATATGATTTACCACTTGCCTTGTTCAATTTTCCAAGAGCGGATATCAAGTCTGCCCATTCTGCTGTATATTCGAAATTTTTAAGGGCTTTGTCTACTGCTACCTGATACATTCGATACTTTGAGTCATTCATTAATTCAAACTCTTCCATTGCAATACTAGTCATTTTGCTTTTCTGTAATATCTCTTAATAAAAATTACTAAAACATGATTTAATTGTTCACGATTTATTTATAAAAGGAAAATAAATTGTCCATTAACATATTTTAAGTTTTGAACTTTAGGTTCTATAATTTTCCATAATTTTGGGCTTCATCCTTTATCACTTTTTTAAGAACAAGATTTCATCAAAAACAAGATATCACTAACTTTTTTGTACTAATTAATGTCACGCAAAAATGTTCCATATTTTGACGTTGTCATTAATTACACAATGAATTTAGTCGCAATTTTTTTTTTGGTTGCTTCACAGCTGATTTGAAAATAATTACAATATACCAACTTAAAAAAATAATATATATTTCAAAAATATGTTTTTCAAGGTAAAAGGGTCTCGCTGAGCCAATAGAAATAATTATTTATAGATTATTTTAATAGAGAAGGATTTGTGTCCTATTTATTTAATTTTTTTTTAATATTTGGTACGTGCCAACGGCCTACATTCCTTTGCCGCCATCACCCTGTAAATTGAATGACCCAAAAAATCACTAAACAAACCAACGAAGTAATACTTCAAAAGAAGAGGAATGAAATAAAAAATAAATAAAACGATAAAATTAAACTCTTTTACAAATGTATACAAAGAAAATAATATTTGCACTACCAAAAACTTGGACTTTTAAAGTGGCACAATTGTTAGTAGAAGTGGGGGTTAAAGACGTAAAAACCGTTATTGCTTTCGCGCCATTCCCGCGCTTTACTTTCTGTCGAGTAGAGGTAACCATAACCAACAACTACAACGACCACCACCATAGATATCTAGATATTTAACATCAAGAGTCAGTGAAAACCATTGCATAAAAATGTCTGGAAGAGGAAAAGGAGGTAAATCAAAAACAAAAAACAACAGCCGTTCTAAACGTGCAGGTTTACAATTTCCTGTGGGAAGAATTCATCGTCTTCTACGTGTTGGAAATTATGCCAACAGAATTGGAGCTGGAGCTGCTGTTTATGCTGCTAGCGTCCTGGAATATCTAACTGCTGAAATTTTGGAATTGGCTGGAAATGCCGCGAGGGATAACAAAAAGTCAAGAATTAGTCCCAGACACTTACAACTAGCCATAAGAAATGATGAAGAATTAAACAAACTGCTTACTGGAGTCACCATTTCCGAAGGAGGGGTTATACCCAATATAAACCCAGTTTTGTTACCGAAGAAAACATCAAACTCGTCATCAAGCAAGAACGAGCCAAAGACCCAATCACAAAATTATTAAATGCATAAGTATATTTTATAAACTATGATAGATATTTTGTATTTTTTTATTGTATCCACATTTTATTTTGTATTTTTTTTATTTCATCCATGATTTTCTGTTCATTTTGTTATTTTAACTAAATAAATTGTTCAATCTTAAATTGATTTTTATTATTAATTTATTTAAAAAGTACGACTCAGTATGTGCTTAGTAAATAAGTCATTAGCTGTGGGGCTGACATAAATTATAAAAAAAAAAGTATGTATTGCAGCTTTTTTTAATAAGTTAAGTATCGCTGATACTTGGTGTATGCAATGCTGGTATAATTGATGCCAAAAAATAATTAAAAAGAGGACAAGCAATATTTTATTTCAAATAAAAATTTAACAAATTACAATCTTTAAATGGCCAACACTTAAATGATTGCTTTAATAATTTCCAAGATTCTTGGTATTCTACTGCAAGAGCTTTCGTTTTTCCATAAGAAGTTTTTGGATTAATCTTCAAATTTGTTTTTTTGGCAGTTTCCCAAAAACGATAAAAAAGTTCTAATTTACAAATTGTTAGTCTTCCTGCTCGAGTTCCTTGATTCTTCTTAGTAACACCTTGCTTCAATCCATCAACTGCTACTTCCAACTGCCTTTGTGATAAATTTTTTTATAAAATAATATTACAATATTGTCATCCAATTGTACAAAATCTTTCAGACAAAAGTGGATACAGGGTCACTGATTTTCCTTTTTATATCTTAAAGCAATGTCCGTAATACAGCAAAATGTAACATGGACTGGGTTGATGATGGCTTGGTGTTAAAAAGCAGAATATGTATAAGCTAGTTATTTTGATAGTGATGTAAGTCCATTTGAGAAAATGAGATTATGCATGAATTGTACTCAAAATGTGTTAAATCTTACCATAAAATCTCATAGCGGGAAATTATAATATCAATCATAAAGTAAGAACACTACAATGGGTGTAAAAAGTTTTGAGGCCTATACAAGAAATTTTAATTTTCTAAGCTGCACTATACAGGGTGTCATGGAACTTTCTTCGTGAAACGGTTAATATATTTTGAGAAAAAGAAATGGATGCAGATATAATCGGGGGTTGGAGACGTGTGGTACATAGTACCATAAATATGTATTTGCCGCTTGGAAGTTGGCACGTCCAGGCCCTTAACCAGAATTACTATGTTTAGCAAAACATTTAACAACTATTATTCAATATTTCTTTTCCAAATATAGGTAATTTTTATAAATCCCTAGCGTATTTCGCGAATTGTAATGATTGCACGTTTATCAATTAATCAGGAAAATTAATTTAATTTTTCAAAATTCAATATGTACAGTTTCTTCGGGAAGATTTAAGCCATGTAATTTTAAGTTCATATAATTTGGTTGGGAAATAATTGAATTATGTTATTTCATAAGTACCTATTAGGAAGAAATTATAGTAAAATATAGTGTTTTTTTTCAAAATTATTTACAAAATCTTCGAAACGCCTTTGTGAAAAAAAAATTAAAACTTGCACATTCCACATTTAGATGCACACAAGCTTATTAATAAACAGTAAAATTTAAAAAATAAATTGTTTTTGAGATATGAGCCATCAAACTCAGGGGTCAGAAGTTTTCTCCGAAAGTGATCATTAATTTTTTTGCGTAAACTTTTAAATATCTTAATATCTAGAAAAATGAACTTACACCACTAGCAAAATAAACAGTTTGTATAGTCTATGATGAAAAGCTATGTTACCATAGGCATAGATGGTGATTGGTGACCACTTGTGACAGCAATATTTGGGAATTAGAATGTATAAAATCTATCTCTAAATCTAAAATTTTGATCACAATTTACATTCAAAATTGTTGGTCCCGACCCTAACATATAAATTTCTAATAATGTGCAGAAATTTATCTAATGACGATTTCAGACGCCACCTTGCGGACGATTTAAAACTTGTATTATAGGAATCATAGTTATATACCTATTTGTATTGTGTATTCACGGATATTTAAAAAATTTAATAACTCAAAATTGTCCAATGCAACTTCGCTGAATTCACGAAAACTCAAAAATATTTACAAAAATTTGAAGTAACTTTTTTTCAATTCCCAATTCATCCAATAAGTTATTGCCATTACGTTTTGCAGCAACTTTATTCATTGAGATGTTTTAAGATTAGAGCTGGATTTGGATATTATGGGGCCCCTAAGCAGAAAGTATTTTTGGGCCCTTAATCACCCCCTCTGTTACCGAAAAGTAACTAGAAATGCCAATTAATGGCCCTCGAATCAGACGTAAATCCGGATATTTGTTAGATAATTATTATTTATAAAAAACTTTTTCCTGTTCATTGGTTTTAGCTAGACACACATACACACCACAAACACACACACATTGTTCCAAAAATGGTCAATTCTTATTTAGAGGACCTGAAAATGACGCCATATGAGAAAATCTCAAAAAACTGCTTAATTTCTATACTTTCTCTTTACTGGAAAGTAAAAATGCATGTATAGTTATATATACAGGTATCCTTCATAAACTATGAGCTCTGTGGGTACATAATACAATCACAAGAGATAAAATTACTAAAAGGAAAAGACAATATATATATATACCCTTGAACAAACATCCCCATCAAATATCTTATCATAAATCATAGATCAAATTTCTACATGTCTTATAAAACAACAACTTCATCACTCTTTAGCTTTCATACTTATGGGTTTTGATTGAATTAGGTTCTAGTGATTAAGTGTATTAAAACGTCTTTTAGTTTAAACGCATGGGCTTTTGTCTGGGAGATTTTAGCTATTGGGCTTTACTCCTGCAATCAAAAGTTTTACTTACTTTTTATCAACTTTACTATAGATGATACTAGACGGGCATGGCTTTTTTAAATCATTTTTAAAGAATTTAAATTCCACTTCTGTTTGGTCCATATACATATTATGTTTTTTGTAAGGGCTTTTTAGTTCTAAATTTGTAAAGCGGGCATAAAGAGCACGGTTTAAAGCCTCCAAATTGAATGGGATTTTATCTGCTATAGTTATAGTTGAAAGATAAATTGGTTCTTGTAGAAATAAACTAAGAAGAGCTCCTTGTACACCCAAATAAATCCATTTTGCCATTTTATCGCTACAGGATACAGAAAGTGTTGGATCTCCTCTACCTAAAATTAATGAAATTATTTAATGAAATAAAATTTTAATTAATTTAATTATAAATAATCTGGGGCCTCCCCCCGTGGCTGAATAGTTATATTCGTTGGCTGAAATCAGAATTTGTGGTAGGTTTGAGCTCCACACCAGTGATAATTTTGTGAAAAGGTAGTTATTGCTGGTCTATAAATGCAATTAAAATAATACATAATATAAATAAATTAATGGAAAGGTTAATTTCATGTTTACTATATAAAAAGCAGCAGTACCTGTATAACTTTTGGATTTGTATAAATTTTGTAAGATCAAACAAATTTAATTATTTTTAATTTTGGGTTTAAATTTTGTAAATTAATTTTTTGGTGCAAACGTTTCGTTGCGCATTGCAGGAAGCTTTACCAAGGCTTTGAAGTAAGCCCAATGAGTAAAAATTGTTTGAAGAGAGGAGCTTCTTTTTTCAATAGTCAGAGTTACTGCAACTGCATAGGCTTAAGAATTTAAATTATTACAAATAACTATATAGTGTAGACATCTTTTAACATGTTTATTGCTAAGGTTCTATTGCATGAACCACTCACGCAAGCTAAGCAAATATAGTATTAAGTAAAAATAATAAATAACTACAAAATACTGGTACAGTATTGAGTAGTTAGTTTATACTCGACGCAATTTACTGTTTAAAAAAAAAAATAAAATAAAATATAAAGGTTTTTCAGCAATAAATAATAATGCGTTCTGGAATTTAGAATGTAAGTTTGCCTAATTTAAAACTTAGAAATATATGTTTTTATCATTAAATTCACACCCCCACTAGTTTTTTTGTCTTATAGGCATATATACTCGATCAAGTCATCGGACTTTTCCGCCTTGAGAATGCCCCCTTCAATGACGAGTGAAACGTTGGCAACAACCAATAAAACTACGCGACTTAAACACGAAAGTAAGAAAATTTACAATGAGTTATGTGTATTATAAATTATACGCCATATAATCATTTATTATCAGTGCACTGCTGCAAAATATGTATATAAATAAATACAGTTCCCCTGTTCCAAAGTGTGGTATACATTTCTTTAATATCCTTGGATTATTGAAATTTAAAGGAGTTATGAGTTTCAATAATTTTATGTTGTGCTGAAAACCTTAATCTTATCATTATGTTCGTACCAGTTGAAAAAACCAAAAAAAGAAAATCAAAATCGCACCCGTTTTGACGAAAATATGGAAAGTACAATTAAAAAAGAGTGTATGGGATTCGACTATGATGGCTTCCAGTGACAATAATTACAAAATTCAAAAAGAACAGCTTTGTTGTGAAGGAAGCTATGTGGATAATTTGTAGTGAAAACGAAGAGGCTCTTGCTGCAGCTCACAATTTACTTTAAATATATAAATTTTGACTCAAACTTGTTTAAATAATGTATAAGTTCAGTTAAAGGTAAGTCTCAATAAAATTATCGAAGAAAAATGAATTCTTTTGCTTTGAATACTATAATTTGGGACAAAATAAAAACGGAAATGAATACCATAATTTGAGGCACATAAATATATTTCCCTTCTCACAATCCCCCATATGCCCAGTATAATTTATTTAGAAGTCTATGCTGCGATTTAAGTCGTGATCTAGGTCAGCGGTTCCCAAACTTTTTGTCTCCCTTTTAAAAATAGTATTTTTTGAGGAATTCTTACACATTGAGAAATTTTTTAGTTAAAAAACAAAAAACTTCAAAACGTCAAAATATCACTACTTTATAAGCTAGTTCTCTCTTATAATACGGCGAGTCCCGCCACATACTTTTGGCGTTCTAGCATACCGTTTAACTCATACACAGTGTATTTTTTTAAGTGTCGCCATATAAATTTACGTGGTATACCGGTATATTTTTTATTTGCGATGGCTGAGAAGTTAAAATATACAATTTACTCTTTCAGTACCGAATATTTTTCCCGATGCTCCGTTCGGCGTCACGACGTCTTCAGAATTAAAAAAAGAAACATTGATATCTCAAACGCGGTGAAACGTTCCAACTCGAATTTCATTTAAAAACTTTCCTTTTTTTTTTTTTCAAAAAGTGAAAACAGTGTTTGCTCTCTTGACTCGCACAAAAACATTTTTAAGAAAATCCCTTTGGCAAATTAAAGTAACAAATGTGCGTTATCCAACGCTTTTTTCGACAGAAAATTCTGACGCTTCGCTTGGCGTCACAGCGCGTCAATATTGAAAACAGATGACGATATCTCCGAAACGGCTTGTCTGATCAAAAATATTGAAATTTTTTTGCAGAACAAAAAAGTGTTATTACTCGGAAACGATTCCCAGATGTCAACTTTATTTTTGATTTAGCGCGCGTGTTGGGAGGCGTGGCCTCATTTTTCGAAAAATGGCAAAACTTTTCTAGCTTAGCTTTTTTAAACCGAGGGGTGCTAAATTTTTATTTATTTCTTTAAATCGATAGTCCTATGAAAATTGTTGAGCTTAAGTCGAGAACCCTGTACGATGTCTGGTGTCATAAGACTTTAGTAAAAATAGGATATAGTTTTTAACAAGCAAATTTCTATGGCCACAGTTGAAAAACTGCACTGTATACAGAAAAAAAAAACAAGTTCGCCTGGGCCACACAACAGAAGTGAAACTTTTGGAGTATTTCTTGTGCGTCGCATACTGCAAAACTTTGTATTTTACTTTCTGCTTGCTTCAGCGTCACCGCTGCGTGGCGCGCTCTGGCGTACTTAGTGTACGGTGCAATGGAGGGGAAACGAGAGCGCCTGCCACAGAGTCCCAATTCCGTGGCGCGCTTAGGCAATTCACTCTCCATATTAGCATGTTGGATAAAGAAAGTGAGGGAGAAAGAAAAGTAAAATCAACACATCTCAAGAATCACAATTTCCGGCGCGATTTTGTTTTTACTATCCTCTTCAAAAAAAAAAAAAAATCTGATGTGGTCACCACCTGACTTAGTTGGTGGATTTTAGCCAAAAGTAACTGAGCTCTTCCAATTATTGTTAAAACCTTTAATATGAATTTATCTATGATAACGTAAAAAAGTTATATCATAATATTTAAGTCTTTTAAAACTATAATGTTAGAGTTTGGGAATCGCTGATCAGAGTGGTGTATACATATCAACGAATGATTATATTGAAGAACATAAACCTACTAATAGTACATTCCTAGTTTGCAGTATTTGTTATATTTAACATCAAGTTAAGCATGTTATTTTTACCTGGCTTAGTTCTAACCACTCCAGTTACATGATAATCATTTTTATGTTTTAAATCCTGTTTATTATCTTCTGGAAGACATTTAGCTCCTGTTCTATAAGTATCTCCTTCTAATTTTGGTTTTTTAGTTGGATTCTCTTCATTTGAATAATCCAAAGTTGATTCAAGAACATTTTCAATGTTTTCCTCCATTTGAGTCTTGGGAAATATTGCAGCATCCCCACAAGGTATTTGAGTTGTGAAAAAATGAAAACACACTCCCTCATTAAGTATGAATTTATCATTTAAAAATGTAAAAATTTCACTATCATTTAAGTTAAGTTGATGATATAGGTATCTAAGAAATGCTCGCCTGCATATCACTTCGGCATGGGAATCGTTTAGAATATCTCCAGCCGAAGACATTTTTGATTTTCCTATACATTTTGACCCCGTTCCCAAAGCAACAACTTCTACATCAGCATGCTTTGATTTTACAATTGTTGAAAGTACAGTCCATTCTGTGTCAGTTGGTTTACCAGTTTTTGGAAGGGAATTAAAATGCTTTAAAGATAATTGAGCTATTTTTGAATGAAAATCCTTATCGTACATTATTTTTCATTAATTTTACTTAAGCTAATCTAACCTAATATAATATAACCTAATCTACTGTAACCCTACACCAAAAGTTAGAAAGGGTCAAAAATGTTACCCAAAATAATCAAAAATATTGCAATAAAAAAGAACAATAAGATCCTTAATGTTAAAATTTTAGTAACTATTTAAACATTAATTAACAACAGTAGGATCCCAAGCATATTTGTGTTGGGACATATTATTTAATATATTCATGTCACTTTCTGGAATTTCAAAATCTAGATCAATGTTAGCGTCGATATGTATTTTAGATCTTGCTTTTGGAATAATTCCTATATTTTGTTGAACAGCCCATCGCAATAAAACCTAAAAAAGGTAAGTAAATTAGGTTTCATGTTGATCAAGAATTCTATAAAATTTAGTGGGAGAAGTCTATGGTGGGGGCTATATACTTGATCAGCTTTCCAGATGGTAAAAATCCTCAGAAAAGATTCTCACGGAACTCAAGCGAGTTGCGTGTCCGGATAGATGTAAAAGACTGAAACTAGGTCTGATAAATTCCCGGATTGGAAAGATGAATTTTGTCCTTCACACGGTTTGTTAAGCTAGAAATTTTGGAGCCCGATTAAAAAATAGTATATATAGGGTGTTTCAGACCACCCGTACCCCCCGAATATGTCGCGAAAAACAAAACGGATTGAGAAACAAAAAATACGTCCAAAATATTTTTAAAAGTTTAAAAACTATTGAATGACACCAAATGAAAGTTCCCCTCCCTCACCCCCTGGAGGGAGGGGTGGGTCACTTTGAAATTTTAAATGGGAACCCCCAGTTTTTATTGCAGATTCGGATTCAGTGATGTAAAAAATGAAGGTTTTATGCAACAGTTTTTTTCGGTCCGCGAAAGATGGCGCTACAATCGCAAAATTTGCAAAATTCGCCAAATTTTGTCCATTTAGTTTTCTACATATGGCAAAAGAGCCAAATAAACAGAAGACATTTTGTTTACGGGGCTTTTAATTTTCATTGATGACTTTTTTGATGACACGATTAATATCCTTTAAATTGTAATTGTTGTTAAGAAGCGTATTTTTGACGTCACTCAGTTTATGACAACAGACAACGATTCCTTTAGGGAGATTGAATGGGCTCTACATACTAGGGAGTTTATGATAAATAATTTTTGAGAAGGATTATTTGAATTCCCATTTAGGTTATGATCTTTGTATGGGTTACCTGTAAACCATATGACGAACAGGAACTTCAGGATTTATTAACAAGATCAACGGATTCTAGAATGAGAAGGCATCGAATGAAACTATGTAATGAGAGAGTAAATCGGCATATGCTGCTGCCATATTCGACTTGTCTCATGATATTCAAAAATCTGATAACCGCAGCCTATAGTGATCTGCTACTTTCCCTATTTTATAAAATAATTGAGCAAAATGCATGAAAACTTTGATATAGTAAGAAATTTCAAATATAAAAAAATATATCTTACTTGGGCTGGTTCCTTATTCAATCCTTTTGCAATGTTAACAACCTTAGAATCTGTTATAAGTGTAGGGTTATTGCTTCCCCCTAAAGAGGAATATGCTTGTAAAAGAATACCCTCTTTCTTACAAAGTTTTTTGAGTTCAGATTGATGATAATGGGGATGCCACTCTACCTGTAAGATTATTTAAAGTCAAATCAACCACTAAACTCTTAATAATATTTAAATACATACTTGATTAAGAACTGGTTTGACATTAAATGAATTTGCCAATAACTCATTTAAATGTTTCACTGTGTAGTTAGAAACTCCAATATTTTTAACGAGACCCTCTTGTTTTGCTTTTACTAAACTTTCCCAAGACTTTGCTCTGACTTTAGCATTGTTTTTGCTATCCACATCGGTACTTTGCTGTCCTGGCCAATGTATTAAATATAGGTCCAAGTAATTACAATCTAATTTTTCCAGTGATTTCTTTACAGCTAAGTAGGCTTTTTCACCATGATCTCGAGGACCTAAATAAAAATATTTAACATTGATTATAGTTATTACATGGTCTAAATTCCAAAATGTCCCAACACCTTTGGGTAAAATGAGTGGAGATTCGGAAATTGTTAAAGAGAAGTAACTATGCTACCTCATATAAGCCACTTAAAAAATATGAAATTTCGCTTCACCCCTATAGGGGTCTCAGGTGCTGAATAGGTAAATTTTGGCATATATGCAAGTTTGGAGTGAAATTCCTACAAGAACCCTGGATTAACAAGAGCCAGGTGAGAGGCTTGAGAGGGAGTTGGTATACAAAACCAACTGCATCAAACCAAGAGCAGTCCTCATGGTCAGAGAAGATATTAACTTTTCATTTATTCCAGAATTTAGAATAGGGAATCTAGCTGCTCACTAGTTGAAGTTCCCCAAGAGTCATTTGAATGGTCTCAGACTACTTTCCAGGTGAACTGGACAATTCACCATCAGAAGAGACAAAACGACTCGTGGAATAGTTCAAACTACTTGAATCACCAAGAGATGTGAAGTCATTATCAGAAATCCCTCATTATAAAAAGCGCAAAATTTGCGAAGCGATTTGGATTCATAATAATACTCTTAACTTGAATCGTGAAAATGGTTTTGAAATCTCCAATACCTGGAAATATTTGTTTTCATCATTAAACTCCCACCTTAACTAATAATTTTTCATCCTTGAGAATGCTTTCTGCAATGGCGAGCGAAACTTTGGTAACAACCAATAAAAATACGCAACTTAAACCTGAAAGTAAGAAAATTTACTTGAATCACCGCTAATTACATTGAAATTACTAACAGAGGTAGCGAGCAGCTAGAAATGGCTATAAACATCTTTTAAGAAAAATCCCAAAGGCATACGAATCTAGTTGTCCATAAAGAGAAGATCTCTATCACGAGATGTGCCCCAGTGGAACAAGGATTTAAGTTTCTTAAAACTCAGGGCAGGAGTGCCTTTAACAGTACAGGGAAAACTGGCATTTGGGATGTCTACAAACAAACACTGACTGAGTATAATAAAGAACTAATGTGTGTGTAAAAGAAAAACATGAAGATCCTTCTGTGAGGAAGTTAGTGTCACAGCCCCAGGAGCAAGACTCCAAGTCATGCAGAGAGTCTTGGAGAAAGTGTAAGTGTTCTTATAAAGACACACTTTCCAGGCTTCAAGTCTGCTGAGCTATGTACCTAAGGAATGGAAGGCGGCTAGAGTAATACTTATCCCTAAGGCGGGTTCATCGCCGCCTGTAGAAGGCAAGTAGAACTATGCCGATCAGCCTTACCTTGTTCCTCCTAAAAACTATGGAAAAAAATCTACAGACATAGAGGATGCATAGCATTACAAGAAGATTGCGCCAACTATATTTGTAGATATAGATGGAGCTTTCGCCAAAGAAACCTTTGTATCTATAGAAAAAATGGAGGTGTGGTCACCACACGACTTTCATTTACTAATTTGAGATATTTTTTGGGTTAACTATCATATTTAAGGATATTAAAATGTATGTTGGCAATAATAATTCAATTATTGACGTCTATCACCTTTGACAGATAGTTAACCCTATTTCATTTATTGTCAGCTGATCAAATGACATTACGTCTCTGTAACTTGATATGAATAATTACACTGACAATGTTGCATAGCAACAGAAAACAATGAATTCTTAAAATATTAAATTTTGAAAAAATGAAAACAAAATTTGTGTAAAATTTATATTTACTCTTATTTTTTTTTCATAAACTCACCAATAAACAACAATAAGCAACCACTTCCTATTTTTGGATTTTAGCCAGAAGTCACTGGGACCTCCCAATTTTTGTTAAAAGCTTAAATATAAATTTTCAGGACTATCAGTTTAGACGTCTGGGCTGTAGAGAGGACAAAGACAGACACGCAGACACCACTTCGAAATCAACTTTTTCTAAATGAGGGAGGTCGAAAACGGATATTTCCGCAAAAATCTCGATTTTGAAAATTGTCGCGATTACTATACTTTAATTTACT
>JARJDX010068255.1:0-14175 GCA_030264735.1 Gymnusa sp. GC000175 | reverse complement strand
CCGATTCTGTAACTCGCACAACTGTTGTGCGCGGACAAGAGTTGCAATATTTTTAGGCACTAGGTTGGCAATTGAAAAATTTATGTTGTCGCAATGATTATTCATTTGTAATCTTCTTTGAATTGGTTTAAATCTTTGCTATTTATGAAATTTCTAAACATTTAAGGTGCAGTTTTTTACAGAGCTATTAGAGCTATTGCCAAGCTAGTGCCTAAAAATTTTGCAACTCTTGTCCGCGCACAACAGTTGTGCGAGTTACAGAATCGGACCCCAGGTCTCTTCTGGGCAGCTATTAAAAAAGTAATGATCGCCAACACTCGGTAACGAATAGTACGAGAACTAGTATTAATAATTAAACGAAAAATTACACAAGAACAAAGAAAATTTTCAAATGCTGATTAAGAACTTAGCTGTAACGTTGTGAGGAACTCAATTCTAAGTTTAGCTTTGAAAGAAAAATAACAAAAAAAAGTTCGATTCAATGCTACATACTAAAGAAGAAACTAAATTAATCGTCAAGCCTTTCAAAACCACAAAGATTTAATAGTCGCTCAGCTTTGGAAGCACGTTATTAACAAAATAATTAAAAAAATTTACATTTAATAATAATAATAATATATTATTTAAATCATTTGTAAAACTATAAAAAAAACGCTTGATTTATTCGTCACACGAACGACTCTTTGTAAATCCCCTTGGTATTTTTCCTGTTGTGGGTCAATTTGTCTTTATAACAAAAGAAAATTTGTAGGTTACTGATATAATTAAGTTCTCTCTGCAGTTATTTTATTACATTTTTTGAAGAGAAAGAAAGAACCTCTCTCCTGTGCCAAATAAATCTTTAATCCTACGTCCATAATCGCATATCTCAAATTGAAATTCAAAAACTTGGTAGGCAACTTTGTTCACACGAAAAAAAAAACATGCGATTTAAAATCCTCATAAAACCTTTTGAAATAAAGACTGGGATGCAAGGGCTTTTTATAGGCGATTCAAATTAATTTTTCCCGCCATATTTTATTGCTCTAAATGGGTTATGACAGAATATAATAATAGTAACTTGGTGCTTTTTTGGGTGTTTTTTTTATGCTTGGTGAATTTGTAAATATCGTTTAAATATGTACTTATGAATTAAATAAAGTACCCACTACGGGAGAAGTACATTTTTTCCGCTAGAGGGCGTATCGCTTAGCTTAAATCGCCATTTGTCACTGTGTATTAAAGAAGATAATAAGAAAATGGAGGAAAAAATTGGAAGAAAACATGTTTAACGTCAAAATTAGATTAGGACACGTGAAAAAAGCAACCTAACAAAAAATTCGAAGACGATCATCTCAGACTCAGTAGATATTAACGAAACAAATAAATCTTCTGAAAGAAGAAGTCGCCTAAAAAACGATGAGACTATAGACTAAAATCATGCCAAATATAAAATCAGCCTCCAACAAACCAGAAACGAAGTACGGAAGAATGGACGGAACCGGAAAATTCAAATACCTAGGAAGGGTAGATAAACACAATATCGAGAAAAAGGAAGCCAACAAGCCAAAAATAAATGTTAACTACCAATTCACGTATACGTTATAAATAAATCATAGATTTTTCTTCAAAATTATTTTAGCCCAGGACCCCAAAAACTATTATTCCAGGGCTGTGCATATATTGCCACAATAATTATTTTATAATCATGTCAAGTGTAAATTTACTGCAATTTATTTTTTTAATCGAGTTTGAACTAATCCTAGATTTTTCTTGTGCCACAAAATTATTTCAGCCTATCACACCGAAAACCATTATTCCGGCGCTGAGCATATATTATCAAAATAATTGTTTATTGTAAATACCAAAGGTTCATTTCGTGCAATATATTTTTTTTGTAAAAAAAATCAATATTGCAACACAAATATTTGTACTTGAATAAAAAAAATATTATTTTAAAGGTAATTCTAAATTGAATAAAAATATATTATAGATAAATCAATTGTTATCAGTCATAAATTATATAAAAAAATCAAGGCAAGTTTACGCGGGAAAATTTAGACCCGCTGTTTTGCAGCGGTATTGATTTTTTTTGTAATTGCCCAGAAAATCATGAAACATTTAATGTCCACACCAAAAAAACCTACACAAACATTCCAACAATTCTAAAGCTGCAATTACTACAAACCAGATCAAAAATAATTTGTTTGAAACACAAAAAAATAAATAAACAATTGAGAATCGCTATCGATTCCCTGCGAGATATCTCAACACGTGGTGCAATTACAACAAGTACAGTGAATTTAAGTAATACCATGCAACAAAAACGTGGGCTTATGATTAAGTGCACTAATTAGATTCGAACAAGTTTAATTTTAAGCTTAACAAGCAATTACTTAGCTATTTACTTTTGCAATTTCGGTGAAGAATCGCAGAGTTTCGTCATAGCATGTATGACGCCATTGCTGGATCACAAACTGACTTTGCGCACTAAATCGAACAAGATTGTAACTTAAAAATGTACGTTAACGTAATTATATGTATAAATATTTAAAATTATTAAATATTTATATTAAAATTGCATGTAAAGTTTATTTTACAAAATTTAAATTTTACCGCTAAAACGATAATTAAACTTTATTGTTTTACAGTTATAATTTAATTAATTTTATTAATATTAATTAATATAAATATAATACGTATGTGATAGCATCTTTTATAAATAAAATCAAATTAAGGCGTTAATTATTTAATTCAAACTGGAATGTGACTATTGCACATACAGTAAGTGGGAATATTTAGATTTTGTGCTTACAAATGGCACTGCATACGTTAATTAAGCACCTTATGAAGATACATCGTGAAATACCGGACTGTTTTTTTATATTTTGGTTAGTGGTTAGACTTTTTTAAATCGCTTACAACATATTTATGCAAATAACTAACTATTCATACACACTGTATGTAATAGGTAGGGCTGCCACCTTTACTTATTTCAAAAACTGCTTTTTTTAGAATACAAAAATACTTACTAATATTTAATAATAACCCTTCTACTTTATCATACGATGTATTAAAGCAATATAATTGTAAAAAACACAATAAAGTTAATTATTACTTTTTATTAAAGTATTTTTTTTTATTTTTAGAACAGTTTCTCAATAACTTTAATTATTCTGGTAAAATAATTAAACTTTGAACCGTTAATGTTGTAATTTATTTGTGTTTATAAGCTTTTACCATTGCAACTGGTATTGGAAGTGGAAGTAATTTTCCAACTAGTTTTAGTAATTTGGAAAAATTAGACGTTTTGACTGCATTTTGTCAACTGATAATTTGAGTTTTATTATTTCCTCCTGTTACAGCACGTTTCACAGCGTCTACTACTACGTTGACGCTAGCATCGAAGTTTGGTTCTTGCTTTAAATTAAAGGTACTTCTTCTTCTTTTGTGTAGATTAGGTCTATGACAGGGGTGGGCAAACTTTTTCTTCCGAGGGCCACATGAACATCTCTAAAAGCTTTGGAGGGCTGCAGAATGTGATAGAATAGCTCAAATTTTAGCACAGTCGCAGTTATTTTAGTAAAACTGATTAAAATTTTCACATAACTAGAATTAAAATATTTGTATACAAAATCAACAAAATTTTAACCAAAAACGCTGAAATTAACCAAAATTATCACACTTTTAATCAAAATCGACTAAATTACTCAAATTTGAGCTCAATTCCAGCTAGTTCTCTGATTGCAATAAATAATATTTACATTTTGATGAAAATCAATCAAAATTTTATTTAAAATCTTAATTTTGTTTAAAAACGTTTCATTTTGACCAAAATCATTACAACTTTAATCAAAATAATCCAATTTCTTCAAAAATTATTACAATTTTAATCAATATCATTTTAATTTTAATGAAAGTCGTTATTTTTAACCAAAATTTACCCAAAATTATCTCAATTTTGACAAAAACCACTTAAATTTAACAAAACATATTGCAATTTTGTCAAAAACCAACTGAATTTTGTCGAAATACACTGATATTTCACCAAAATCATCGAAATATAATTCAAAATCTTTAAATTTCAAAGAAAGTTTTCTAAATTTTAGCAAAATTAAGCAGTTTCAATAAAAATACTTCAAATTTTGATAATTTTGACTCACATCATCAAACTTTCACACAAAATTATATAAATTTTGACAAAAATCGCTAAAGTGTGGTCAAAATCACAATTTTATTCAAAATTACTTCCATTTTAAAGAAAATTGTTTAGTTTTGAGAAAAATCAATACATTTTTACACAAAATCATCTAAATATTGACACAAATCGCTTCAATTTGATCAAAATCATTGCAATTTCAACCACAATCATTAAATGTTTGCCTACCCCTGGTCTATGTTTTCGACATGGATATCCGGCTGTCTCGCCAGGGTTCTCGTGGTCTTCTCCATCCTTGGCCTTGTTACATTTGGTTTTCCGTCCCACGCTGCTCTTGTCATTATTGTGTTCTCTCTTGAAATGTGCTGATTGCATCTTCTTGTTTTACGTCCACATCTTACTGGATGTCGCAATCTTCTTTATGTTGTTTTTTCTGATTCTGTCACGTACCGTTTTCTCTTGTATGGCTCATAGGGTAGAAATTTTTGCTGTTTGAATATCCTTCTTGGTTTTGCAATTCTCCGCTCTTGTTTGAATAGCGCAATAGCGGGGCGAACACAGGTTCTGTAACTCGTGTTTAACAGTTTGTTTCTCCATACGATGACTCTCAGAGATTCTACAATCATTGCCAATTTTTTAAACTTGGGCTGTTGTTTAATGTTGAAGATTACTGTCACTTATGTTCATAGGTAGTTTGATTAGTGTTCTATTTTTTTTATTCATTCCAAGCTTGCATCTAATTAGCTCTTTGCAAATGGTCATACACTTGATTTTCTCTGTTGAGATGGCAAAATTGCATATTTATGCTGCTTTGTTGAATGCAAATTGCATTATTTGCAGATTGTCCCCGCTAGAGATGATCGTGACCGTATCATCAGCACAGCATATGGTTTTGAATTCTGTCTGCTCCCTTTTACAGCCATCTATTTTGCTTACACTTTTAATTAGGTTGTCCTATTGGTTAAATTGGACTAAAGCTTTCGCTTTGACAGATACCTGTACGTTTTGGTATTTCTTTCTTTAGTTTGCCCCTTTTTGTTCTTATTTTAGTTCTTTAGCTCGTCGATTATGTTTATAGTTTTTAGCTTGGCCTTCAATATGATGGTTATGTGTGGTAGTCTACTTCTGACGAATGCGTTGGTTAGAAATGGTTAGATCCACAAAACTTAACATTAGATTTTAACATATATGTAAATGTAGTAAACACATTCAAATTATATACACTAACGACATCTCTGAATATTTAAAAATGTTATGTAAGGGATATGACGTACTGTCAATTGTAAAAAGACGTGAAATAGATATGTAAAACTGTGTTCATTATTTAGTGCCTCATCATTTATCAACGATTAAAGAATATCAAGATACAACAGTAAATAAGAAAAAAAACCCGAGATTGAGAATGTTAAATTAAAGACCGAAGAACAGAAGAGGTGGCAGCCCTAGTCTAGATACAACCATAAAAATTTAACTATTGAAAAAGTTGGCACCACTGCATCCATTGCATCGATTTGTCACTGTCATTCTAACTCCTGCGATCGTTTTATTATTAAACATTTTTTTTCAATAAAATTATTTCTTAGGCTTTAATAGGTTTTCTCATATAATTACAATTTGCGTAAAAAATATATTACAGATATGGATGAAAATGTATTAAATATTCTTGAAAAAAGAGTATCCGATTTGGAGTTACAAGTGTTTGATACTAATGCAGAACCTCCAAAAAATTTAATGATAACTGATCTTTTGCTACAAACTCACACAATGATAGCCTCTGCTTTAAGCTGCCGAGAGAATATAATATCAATTTTAAACCGTATGCCTCGATTAAATGAATATTTAAATCCAAGCTATACGGACAACGAGTTGGAGTTGGAGGCAAGGAGGCAGTACGTTCTGGAATTATATCCAGAATTAAAAAAAACTGCTGAACTTGTTGGGAAATTTGATCAATTGAAAGTTTTCGCTGATTCTCAAAGTATTTTACAAGTTACTGATTTATCAGATAAATTAGATGAATTAACCATAACCAATTTATGTATTCAAGAGGAAAGTAAAGCTGTTACGAATCAAGTTCGTAAAACATTGCAGCAATATAATGATATTACTAAATCTATTCGACTTCTTTTCGCTGCTTTGGATCAAAGTGTTAATGAGTTAGAAGTGGCTTTAGAACCAAAAATTAAAATGGAAGAATAAAAACATTTTACTATTAATAAGTGTAATTTTTAAATTCATTTTATAAATAAAGTTTGGATGTACAATTTAAATTATTAATTAAATGGTTGTTTATTGTATAACATTTTAATGTTGCTTATTTAATAAATATTTATGTAACTTTAATATGTGTTCTGTTAAAATTGTTTTTCTTTCTGCTTTTATCTATTAAATAAAAGTATACTGTTTCATACTATGCAGTTTGTAGTACATCAATGTTTTCCAAACTGTGGGACGCGACTCCTGGGAGGCGCCATATGATTTCAAGGGGTCTATAAGCTTTACTAAAAATAACAATTTTCAAAAATTTTGCGCAATTTTGGTCAAAATACAAATGATTTTAGTTAAAATAAAAATCGTGTTTGAAATTTTTTTAAGGGAAAGGAAAGTTTTCGTTTTTATATATTATTACAATTAGTTTTATCAATTTTGGGGGGCCCGGACTGCGACAGCGTGCTATATACCTCATTTGTGGTAAGTTTCTCTTATAGAGTTGTAGTCCTCACATTATTGAACATTGCTAGTTCATAGAGCTCTTTTGATCCTAAACAGGGCCGGCTGTGGGTTTTGCGGGGCCTCGGGAAAATAATATATGCGGGTCCTTTATTGTCACAAACTTGCCCTAGCTACTTATAATTGTCAGAAATATGAAAGCGCGGGGCCTCGGGAAAAATCCCCGAAGTCCCGACCTCTGAGCTAGCCCTGATCCTGAGAACGAGTGCCAAAGTCACCTGGCAATTTCCTAGCGCCGCCATCGCAATGGCGAATAGCTCAGCTTGGAATGCTGTCGTTTTAGCGCCAAGGTTAGCACTTATTCTGCAGCCCGGTCTGTCAACGCCATGTATCCCGTAGCCTATTTTGTCTTCGTGCTTGGACTCATCTGTGTAGTACACTAATCTGCCTTCAATAAGTTTGTTACTCTCACTATCCCATTGCGTCTTCTTTGAAATCAAAATTTCAAAAAGTCTTGTAAAATTATATCTTCTTTTGATAGTGCCTGTCACCCTGCTTGGTATAGAGTGTCGTGGAATCACATCTATGATGGTCGAATATCTCGATCACTGGATGTCCCCGCCTCTGTATTTAGAATCAGCCTATAAGGCGATTCAAATTAATTTTTCCCACCATGATTATGGGCGGAGCTTGTTCTCCAAATTGGTAAGCACAGATTTTTGGTCGAGTTTGAATATAAATCATATGAAATTTTTAATTTTGATTTTACTTATGTACATATACCGTCGTGTATTTTTATCATTATTTGACATTTTACAATGCTTTACACGGTATTAAAAGAATTAGACAAAAATAACTGCATAAAACCAAGCCAACCCCATGTACCGTGTATCACCGCAAATTTAGGTTCCCTCTTGCAGTTTAGTTCGAATTTCTTCTCTAGAAAGCGTATCGCTTACCTCGAATCACTTCTAGGTTCCGCTTTATGCTACGCAGGACCTACAAGACCGCTGTTGTTAATATTGACATCACTCCAGTTATTTTTAGGCAAGCAAGTCTTTGTACCCTGATTAGTGCTTTTTGTCCTATCTTTGCCATCTATCTTTAGACGAGCGAGGCATACCTGATATTGGGACGAACCATTATCAGTTCGTCATTTAAGGTTTTTTCTGGCCAAGCAAGTCTTTCTACCCTGGTTAGTGCTTTGTGCCGTATCTTTTTCTGATCCTGCAGGTCCCTTATGACTTTGTCTTTTTACATTTTCAATGTGATGTTTGAAAGTCGGGGCCATTCCCAGTTAATTGACCTTCTCTATCACCTGGAGCTGTATGTCATAGCTATGCAGATTCTTCACGTATGAGATGACCACTGTACTGGTGAGAGAACGCAGCCTCCAGCAGATTTAACCCCAACGGTCAAATAGTAGGCTGATGCGTGATCTCTATCAATTCGCGTATTTTTAGGTGGAGACCCTTGCTCTCCATAGTCTTTACAGTAGATTTTAGACTGGTGTTATCAAACGTTCCTGATATGTCTCCAAGTGCAATCTCCTTTTCTCGAGGTACCTTTTACTTGTCCTAAAACCTTACACAGTGCAAGTTAAGTATTTCCCTCCACATGTTGTGAACGTGTTCTAGAGCAAGGCTAGCTTAGTGTCGCTTTTAGAAATTGAGCCAATAGGTTCCTGTCTTGTGGCAATTGTACCAGAAAAAAACCTGTCCTGTCCTGTTAATTTTAACGATTTGAAGTCTCCATTTGATGCGCCAGTCACTGGGGATTTCCTGCGCCTTTACTCATTCCCTCTTGAGCACGCTTTTGAAGGGGTACTATGGACGGACAAAGAAGCCACGAAATATACAGTGTACAACGCAGCAACGTGATCACACAACAGGGAGAGATAAAGCGACATCATCAGATGAGCTGCAAAACCATGATCACGGCTCCTTTGTTAGAGCAAGAAGAAAGATTGAAGGCTTAAGCCAAAATGACAATTACCTAAATCCTAAAATATAAACAGACCAGGTAATAATGCCTATGAAGACAACCACCAAGAAGGCTGCCAGTGATGCTGGACATACGAGCAGATGACAAAAGATAATGGAAAAACTCCTTAGCGTCAGATCAAGGGGAAACCCAGGAAGGACAAGAAGAAATATTATTTCAAAAAATACAGTTATTAGCGGAGATTACAACTACAGCTGATATAATTTTCAAAAAACAATAATTTGTTTTGTGAATTAAATATTTTTGGTTGAAGAATAATATTCCTAAATGTATGTATGGACTCGTTTTTGAGCAAGAGTTCTCGCTTTCGGGTGTGGACAGAGTGTACTTTCAGCATAATTTTTACACCTTTTGATGTGAGTAACAGGGCAGATGTTACGTCACAGACGGGACCAACGGCTTTTAAGGTGACTTCCGAACCACCCGAGAGCAGAGAGGAATTTTAAATCTAGAGTTATAAATTGTGCCGGATTTGAACCCGGGACCTCTAGCATGCGAGCTCTGCGTTTTACCGCTCGGCTACTCTGCTCTACATATATAAATATTTGGTACCAATAATTTTATAGGAAGTAGCAACAAGCAACATGTTTTGGAAATATTAGATGTTGAACATTTTTTGAAATAATATTTTCAAACATCTAGAATTCTAGACCAGGAGTGGGCAAACTTTTTCCTCCGAGGGCCACATGAACATCTCTAAAGCCTTTGGGATTTGAAATGTGATAGAATGTGATATAATTGCTCAAATTTGAGTACAGTAGCAGTTATTTTAGTAAAACTCATTTAAATTTTGCTATAACTAAAATTATAATATTTGTATATAAAATCAACAATTTTTTTTTGAAAATCGCTAAAATTCTGCCGGGAATTACTTAAATTTGAGCTCAATTCCAGCTAGTTTGATGAAAATCAATCAAAATATTATTTAAAATCTCAATTTTGATAAAAACTATTTAAATTTAACAAAACATTGCAATTTGTTGTCAAAAATTAACTAAATTTTGTCGAAATACATTGATATTTCACCAAAATCATCGAAATTTTGTTCAAACTCATTTAAATTTTGAAGAAAATCTTCCAAATTTAAGCAAAATCAAGCAGTTCCAATAAAAATACTTCAAATTTTGATGAAATCCGCATTTCTAATTTTCACATAAATTTTCACATAAAATTTAACTAAATTTTGACGAAAATCGCTAAAGTGTAGTTAAAATTATAACTTTATTTAAAATTACTCAAAATTTTAAAGAAAATTGTTCAGTTTTGAGCAAAATCAATATATTTTTACACAAAATCATCCTAATATTGACACAAATCGCTTAAATTAGATCAAAATAATTGCAATTTCAACCAAAATCATTAAATGTTGATAAAAATCTTTCAAGTGGGTCCAAAGTCATCATATTTTTACACAAAATCATTTAATATTTGACATTTTTGCAATTTGTATGAAAATTACCCAAATTTTAACCAAAATTGTTAAAATTGAACCAAAATAATAACAATTTTAACCAGTATTAACTAAATTACAACGAAAGACGTCAAAATTTGACCAACACCATAGCAACCTTATCAACATCATCTAAATTTGAGCACAATCATTGCAATTTTAGTAAAAATCGTCTTCATTTTAAATTAAAATCATTAAATTTTGACGATTACATTTTTACCTAAATATCATTAATATTTTGTCCAAACTCGCTTAAATTTGACCAAAGTTATTGCAATTTTATCCAAAATAAAATAATTTTTTTCGAAATATGCAAATTCATAATATAAAGTTTTTTTCGTTTTTAAAAACATCCAATTTTATTTTTCCAAACGTCATATCTTCATTGTTTTTTTAATAAAGCAATTAGATAGATACATTACTTGTAGTAAAATGCGTCGGCTTTAAAGTGATTTAATTAGATTTTAAATATTTTTAGATATATAACGAAAAAGGTGACAAAAAATTACAAAATGGCAATGTAGCCACTTTGAGCCGCACAAGTTGTCTCCGAGGGCAGCATGTGGCCCGCGGGCCGTAGTTTGCCCACCCATGCTCTAGACTATGCTTTTTTTTTATTACACCGTTTTTACTAAATGTAGTTCATTCTCTAATTATAAATATTTGAGTTTTATCTTTTTATGCATCCTTGATGACTCATGTTTCACTATAGTAAAATAATGTTATTAGTAGTTTCCCAGCTCTGCAGAATTTGAGTTGCCTTTTTCTTCAACATTGTCTGCCCTGAATACTTCTAATTGTTTTACACATCCGTAAAATTACTACTTAGTTAGCAATATCGCGGAGAAAATTGTTCCTCAGGTCACCGTCAGGGTAATTAAATAAGTAATTTGTTTAGAAAATCGTGGCAATGCAAATTTTAACATGTCTGTACATTTACTGAGAAAAGTCATAGCTTTTTACTTTTTTTACTTTAAATATTTGTTGTATTTTTGGGTCATGTTTTTGAGGATATTGCAGGTCGTGATGATATTAAATGAAATATTTTTTAACCCCCTAATAGTGTAAACATTTATTAATTTATATTGTTGCTGATGCACTATTTGATAATTTTGATCATGAATGATAATGACCAAGTTAATGGTTTGTGTTATCCAACCTTAACTTAGTGACAGTTGGTAACTTTAATGTTATAAAATAGGATAAGAAGGTAAAAAAACAATTCAAAATATTACGTTGGTGACACTGATCTAAATTTTGACTTTTGGTTGTGTGGTTGTGTGACATGACAGTGATATCTTGGTGACAGATAATATATTTTTTTTAAGTGTTAAGGTGCAAGTTTTATTATTAAACGTCGATTATAACATATTATCATCATTTCATAGAAATAGATATGTAAAAAACGTGATTTTTTGTATACAATTCTAATAAAACACTAAAATATGCCAACGTTTTAAAAAATACTGCTGGTGACTCAAAAAAATAACCACTAAAATTAAAAAATGTTTGCATCCTTAAAAAATAAAATTCGTGAAGAGACAGGTAGTGATTTATCTAAATTAACAGCCAAAATAACCTCATCTACTGTTCAACGGATAGATTCTTTGCGAGGGAGAGGTTCAACTTCTAGTATAAACTCCCTTGTATCCTCAGATGGTGTTAAAGATGATAATTCAGAATTAAGTAGAAGCGATGATGACTACAAAAAACGCCTTTGGAAAATTGAAACAGAATTTGCTAAAAAATTAGAAGAAAAAGAAAAGGAATGGAGAGAAATTGTTTCAGATAAAGATAAACGATTACAAAATTTAGAAAAAGAAAAAGAGGAAGCCTACAAACACATACATAATTTAAAAGATTCTCTGAAAAATGCCGAAGGTACTGCTGTTGGTTTCTTTAGCTTGATATTTGGAATTTACTTTACTGATTTTTAGATTTTAAACAAAAATTAGTTGAAAGGCAAGAAGATAAGGAGCAAATAGAAAATTTTCAAACACAAGAGCTAGCCAAAGTTAAACATTTAGTTCTCTTAAGAGAACAGGAATTAGATGAAAAATCTACGGCACTTAAAGAATCTACAGCTCAATTAGATAAATTAAGGAGTGAAATTAATAGGCTACGAAGATTCGAGGAACAATTAAGTGATGTACAAGTAAGTCATTTGCATTTTTTTACAATTTATTCATTACAATTGCTTTGTACAAATTAAAATATTACACGTTACTTGTCCTGAAATGCTGATAAGAATATTTTCTGAGCCAATAATTTACATTTCCTATCATATACCTTTTTCTTATCAAAAAAACTAGTTAATTGTGTAAATATCCACTTTTTTTTGTTGATATCAGGTATGTAAATATTATTTGAAACAGTTGTTAAATTAATATTTAAACTGGTTCATGTATTTTTTTTTTAAGGTTGTAACCAAATGAAATTGATTCTCTTGATGTATATATTCATTAAAAAGTGTATTGTACATGTTTTATTTATTTTATTTTTTATTATTTCGTTTGTTTCTGTTTTATTGGGAATTGTTTTTTGCTAGCGTTCTGTAAAAGTGAAATTGTTTTTATTATTGTTATCATCAATTACAATTATTATATTGTCATTATGTTATAAATAATAAAAAATGAGCCAGACAAAATATAAACCTGTCAAAGGTTGCGTTCTTATTTTAATATTACAATATATTGTTTTGAGGTTTGTTTTTATGCTGGTTTTTTACAAATTAACAATTTTTAAGCGCCGTTTTAAAGGGGGCGGCAATCCGATAAAAAATGAATATAATATTTTACTATAAGTTCTTAACATTTTAGGGGCCGCGGGCCTCAAAAAATCTTAAGACAGCTCTGCCTTTAATAAATATTCAAAAATTGCTATGCCTTTAAGTGTTGATAGTAGTTAATTAGTAACGTAAATAGAGTATAAATTTTTTTTTAATTGAATTATTGGACAATTAATTTGTATTTTAGATATGAAAATAAAATTTGCTCCCATTACTTACAATTATATACAGGGTGTCCGTTTTGAAACAATCGTGTTATTTTATCCGATTTTAAATCGCGCTAAAGCATGTGGACAATTGTTTAGGCCACAAAAGGCTAAGCCCACGGAAAATATATTTTTGGCTCTTAATAGGCTAAGAATCGACCCTCAACTGCGTTTTGAAAGTTGCAAAAATTATGGCCCTTAAGAATTTTCCAAAATTGGACGGGAATTTTTAGAAAACTAGAAATTTAATTGTAAAACGGGCTACGTGGTCGTAATCGGCATGCTTTTTTTAAAATACGCAAGTGAAAATGAGCGATTTGAAATTTTTTTAATATTTTTCTAGCCAAATCTTACAGTTTTTTGCAAGATATATTTACAACAGCTAGACTCATTTTAAATCGCGTTAAGGAGGTTGTAGACAATTGTTTTGGCTACAAAATGGCTCAAGCAAAATATTTTTTTGGTCTATATAAAGCTCATAATCGGCGTTCAAGTGAGGTTTCAAAATGACAAAAATTATGGCTTCTTAGAATCATCAATTTTGGATATTAATTTCTGGAAAACTAGAATCTTAATTAAAAATGAGTTAAAGTGGCGTGGTTAACATGATTTTCTTTATAAATTAGGGTAAAATGAGCGATTTGAAAACGTGATTTTTTGTTTTGCCAAATGTATGGAAATTTTTCCAGCTTTTTGGACGTATCAAAAACGGGTCAACCAATTTTTATTAAATATCATCATAGGAGGTTGTAGAAAAATGTATCGACTACAAAATGGATCAAGTAAGTCATCGGACTTTTCCGCCTTGAGAATGCTCCCTGCAATGGCGAGCGAAACGTTGGCAACAACCAATAAAAATACGCGACTTAAACCCGAAAGTAAGAAAACTTATATCGACCTCGGTCGCGAAAGTCCAAAT
>JARJDX010068253.1:0-17594 GCA_030264735.1 Gymnusa sp. GC000175 | reverse complement strand
AATTTGAAGAACTTGTAACAATAATAATCAAAATTTTGACGAAAATCATTTAATTTTGATTAATATTATCAAATTTAAATGATTTTCGTCAATATTTTGATTATTTTGGTTAAAATTACGTCAAATTCAAGTAAATTTCATCTAATTGTTTTGGTGTTTTTGACTAAATTGGCATCAATTACTTAAATTTAACATATTTTATTCATCTAAATTTTAATAAAAAAACGTTCAAATAACTAGAATTATTGTAATTTAAACAAAAAACTTTTAAAATTTGATGAAATTTGCTTGAATTTGACATGATTTTAACAAAAATCATCAAAGTATTGACAAAAATAGTTCAAACTTGACCAAAATAATTAAAATTTAAATGAAAATTGTTCAAATTAAAACTAAAATCAAGCAAGTTTTTAAAATTAAAAATAGGAAAATATTGGTTGAAGGACTATTTATATTTTTTAAGTAACTAAGCCACAGTTTGAGAAACCATGCCCTAGTGTATAGCTGAGTTGCTCTTTTTTGCTATGATTTCGGTTTTGCCCTACTTTGAATTTATGCCCATCAAGTAGCACAGACCTACTGTCCTTATGCTAACAATTAACGTGCTAGGTTATATATTATCTAACAGTGACGCATGTCACAATCATAGTAATTGCCAACATACATTTCACAACAAAGTGAAGTTGCAGATACACACTGCCAACCTAATTGGCTGATAATTAATGAAATTATCTGCGTTGTGTTAACATTTTGGACATTCATTAAATTTTTGTTTTATTTATAACCACTTATAAATATAATAATGATTTAATTAGATCTTTATTGTCTCTCCTACCTAACTCGAATGAATAAAACTTGTTGTTAAAACTTTTAGATTTACGTCATACATCAGATCTTTTTCTGGGAACAATGCAATATGACGTAAATCTACATTCTTTTAAATTAAATTGATCAGAGCAAAAAAGTTAAAAATGTTGATCATGCAGGTTTAGATATAAATTATGTAAAAAAATCAAAAAAATATTTTAGTTGTGTTTTTTTGAATATTTATTGAATCGGGGGGCTAGCAAAAATTCTTTTGCGAAGTATTTCCGGCTAATTATTTTTTAACGTTGTTATTTATGTTTTTGTTTCAAATAAAATTTTCAGCCATAAATTTAGAGAATGGGCAATAGGTATACTGGGTTAGTGCAAAGGATATACCAAAATCGAAGTGCTGTAAGATTTTTAATAACTAATTATCTTATCTAATATGCTGAGTAAAACAAAGAAAGATATGTAATTTATATTTGGTTTTTGACAAATCGAATTTTTTTCTAAATGGTCATAATTTGGAATACTTTAAATTTTTATATCATCCAGTGGCATATAGAAGGGGAAAACTTAAAAACTCAATTCTTGATTTTGATAGATGTATGTATGGACCCGTTTTTGAGCGAGAGTGATCGCTTTTGAGTGCAGACAGTCTACTTTTAGCCTAATTTTTACGTCTTTAATGTGAGTAACAGGGCAGGTGTTTTTTTAGATTTAGGTTGTTTTAAGATTTAGGTTGTTTGATAGATTCTTTGTCAAAATCTTTGTATAAAAATTTTAATACTTAGATAAGAAATTTTTTTAGGCGAAGGAAAATTTATTTAGACAATCAATGACATAAATTATAAAATATTATGTCATATTTTTGATAATGATAATTATAAAATAAATTTTTAACTTTATGCATTTAAAAAATGTTGCTTATAACCTTACTACAAAATATTATGAATCGTTAATTGTGGTCACGATTTCTCTAAAATTTGGTTAAATATTCATTAAAACGATTTTTAACTTTTTTTTTTATCAAAAATTGGCATTTATTGTTATGTATGGTCCTTGGTCAATTTCAACAAAAAAGTTTTATTTACAAGCTATTTTATCCTAAATCTCTTTTAACTATTTTTTTAACCTCACGATAATTAATTCTCCTACACAAATAATAGATTTAATCAGCGAAGACCACGAAGCCTGAATTTAAAGTAGATGGATGATCTAAAATAAAAATAAATGTAGCTTTGAAGAATTTGGGAAGTTTTATCAAGTGTTGTTGTTGATGGTCAGTTTTAGTTTGGAAAATCCACCGAACACGTTTTAAATACATATAATGTATACAATTATAAAACGTAAAACAAGTATTTTGCAAAATTTCCTCAATTAACATGTTTTGTGACATAATAACACAGTATTTATCAAGGATAATTTTTTATTGTTTTTAAACAAATTAATTTAATTATTGCAATTATCACAATATTTAATAATAAACTTCAGTTCTTTTATCTAATAATAAAATAAATAATAGTTATTTGTGACATAAGTCAGTGCTGTCCAACAGGCGGCCCGCGGGCCGCATACGGTCCGCGAAAGGATTTTTTTGGCCCGCGAATAAAATCAAGTTGTAGTCATATTTATATAATCTACATACAGATTGTCGTAAGTAGAAAAAGGAAATATTGTGTAGACACATTTCGCGTTGAATTCTTTTACTGTCAAAAAAAAACTTCCTATAGAAGTTGGACAGCACTGATATAAGTGTTAAGAGTAGGATTTTATTTTGTGAATAGGGAAGATAGTAAAGTGAGCGTAGCGAGTGAATCAAAGTTCGAGAATTCGAGATTTTTAAAGTTATAAAAACATTGTATCTATGAATATTTTTGACAGTTGCCATATTGGTCACGTGTTTTAGTTGCCCAATGAAAAATTTTAATAAAAATTACCAAAATTTACTAAATTCATATAAAATTTTTCTTAAATTGCACAAATTTCACCAAATCCATTGCAATTCTGAAAAAAATCGTGTAAATCACGGATGCCCAAACAATGCGACGCGATTTGTGCGGCCGCATCATTATCAAACAAAATTTAATTTTCAAAAATTAAAAATAAATTTTCAATTGAAACAGAAAATGATTCAATTTGATCACTTGAAAACTTCTGACCAAACATTCAACTTATTGATTTCTTCATCGTGTACGTAAATATAATTTGTGAAGTTTTCCGGGCCGCGGTTTTTTTTGTTAATTCACTCAGCGGATTCTTCAGGTAGGACAGCTTTTATTTAAATAATGGGAAAAACCTTTAAAATTTAACCAAAAACAACATGTTTACCAAAAATAAATGAAATTTTTATGCAAAATTACCCAAAGGTAACCAAAAATATTACAATTTTAAATAAGTTTAACAAAAATTGACCAAATTAATTTAAATTTTTACAAATATTACGACATAATTTGCTCAAATTTGATTACAATATGCGTAATTTGAAAAATCATCTAAGGGGCCGTCCATAAATTACGTAACGCAAATTTCGACTTTTTAGACACCTCCTCCCCTCCTTGTAACGCACCCGTAACGCAAACACGACCCCCCTAAATAATACGTAACGCAGTGGTTACTCCCCCCAAATAAATACACAGTTATAATTGTCGTCTACAAAGTTTTATTTGGATAAATTAACGATCATGACGGTTAACAAAATCATATTATTGACATCTACTGCATACGCATCTAGTTCGTTACTTAAACTTACTTACTTACTTAAACTTTTAACTTTTAAAATTGCTAAAATTTGACCTAAATCTGGCCAAAATCTTTGTAATTTTTACTAAATCACGTAAGTTATGACAAGTTATGACGAAAATTGCTGAAATATTACTGAAATGATCGCAATTTTTCGGTAAATCTACTAAATTTTTTTGAAAATCACCCAAATTTTGAAAAAAACTGCTTAAATTTAAACTAATTTATGACAAAATTTGCTCAAAATAATAGTAATTTTAGCAAACTTTATCGAAATTTTAACAAAAAATTGTTAAAATGTGCCAATTTTATATCAAATTTACCCAAAACTGCTAAGATTTTTCCAAAACTATTACAATTTTGAAAAGAATCATCTCAACTCTAAACAATAGTAAAAATCGATCAAATCTGATCAAAATCGTCGCAAGTTTTTCCAAAAAAAATAAATTTTAATAAAAATTAACTAAATTTATCCAAAAATATTACAATTTTAACAAAAATCTTTTTAACCTTGATAATAAATTATTTTAATTTTAACGAGCAACACTAAATTAAAAAAATATATCTAAATTGACACATAAATTGCTCAATTTTAATTAAAATAATCGTAATTTGAAAATAAAATTAATTAAATATGAATAAAGATCGCTAAACTTTTGCCAAAATCATCACAATTTTTAGCAAAATCATCTAAATTATGATAAAAATTGACCAAATTCTACTAAATTAATAACAATTTTACCACATTTATACCAAAATCACCCACATGTAACCAAAATAATGGCAATTTTAACAAAATTTAACTAAATGTTAACAAAAATTATTCAAATCTAACCAAAACTATATAAGTTTTAAAAAAAATTGCTCAAAATTTACTAAATTCTTTTTAAATTTAACCAAATTCGCCAAAATTTAATCAAAATAATTAAAATGTTAACCAAAATTAGTTAAATTTTGACAAATTTTACCAAATTTGTCGCAATATTGCTTAAATCGTACAAATCTGCCTAAAATTCTAATTTAACAAAAAATCATATAAATTTTAATAAAAGTCAAATTTAACCATCATCCAAATTTTAACCAAAATCACTTAAAGTCAACCAAATTTGATACAATTTTACAAAAAATCAATAAAATATTAAATAAAATTGCTCAAATTTAACCAAAATCATTGTAATTTTTTACAAAGTTTAAAAAATATGACCAAAATTGTTTAAATCTGTCGCAATTTTACACAAAAAAATATTTCAAAGTAATTCGATCAAATTGTGGTAGTAAACTTTTAATAATTTTTACCAAATTTATTCAAATTTAAACTCAACTTTATTAAAATTTGACAAAATTTCTTAAATCTGACTAAAATTATTACAATTTACTCAAAGCCATCTAAATTTTACGAATATTCTTCAAATGTTACTGTATTTATAACAATTTTAATAAAAAAACATCCAAATATTAACAAAAATCAATTAAACTTGACCAAAAGCATTAAAATTTTAACCAAAATGATCTAAACCACAACAACAATCCCTTAAATCTAACCAAAATCATCAAAATTTTGCTCAAATTTTATTCTAAATTTTACCGAAATTTTTGCAATATTAACCAATATTAGTTAAATTTTGGACAAAATCTTAACAGCTTGACCAAAATTATGGCAAAAATTGAACAAGAATCTTTCAAATTTTATCAAAATTACAGCAATTTCGTCTACTAGACCATATTTGGTGTACATCACTCTTATAGTTACTGACTCGCCTCTTTTACGCGACTTCCCCATTTCTCACGTAGCTATTTGTTTATTTTCTTTTATAAATGGAAGTTCCCGGACGCCTAGTACCCTCGCTACCCCGTTGGTCTTTCGAAACTTATTGCAAACTTACTTAAGAAAATTTTTGATTTTTAAAAAAAAAAAAAACTTTTGCGCATTGGGAGCTCCTTTTGGACGAAATCATGTCGACGGTCATGAGGAACAATAGAAAATTGACAATTAATGAAATAGGTTATACATCATTCAAAAGTGACGGATGTCACTATCGGAGTTATTGCCAACATTTTAATGAAATGGTATTCCAACTTTCTGTCAAATGGGGATGCCAACAGCCTCCATATTTAAAAAGTTTGACAGGAGGTCACAAAATTTTGATTACATTGCGTTTGTATGGATAATCTGACTATTTTATTTGCTTAGAAATCGAATTTCATCTATAATTTTTCCAAGTATCTTACACCTACATTAAAAGATTCAATGCACAGTTTTGACAGAAGACTTGCTTGCCAACAGGCGCCATATTGGTCACGTGGTACACTTGGAATACCTTATTACAAGAATCGGACATGTTTTAAATTCGTAAATGAAAGTCGTGTGGTGACCACACCTACATTTTTTTGTTTGCTCTTTGAGTGTATTGCAAAATTCACATTTACAAAATTTTGGGGCAATTGAAATAGTGTATTAAAACCCATTTTAGGCTAAATGAGTCATAATTAAAAAATTCCAAATATGTGATATATAAAAAACTATTGTGTGGTTGTAATTCGCAAATCTCCATGTATTTTAGTAAATCATAAATAAACATTCAGGTATTTTACCACAAAGATTAATTAAATAAATAAACAACATGTCAATGACACCGCAATTAAAATTTACCAATAAATTTATCTACTTTTTTAATACACTATCACGTTTTACCTTGAAACCAAAATAATAAAAACAATACAAAAACGAGATGTGTGCTCAATGCTTATCCTTTGTAACGGTTTAAAAACCAACTCTGGATACATTTTGTAGTGTAGTAGTAGTAGTAATATAAAATTTATTTAAAGTCAAGTGACACGTTCTTTATCAAGGACAATGCAATTAATTGATATACATCGTTTTTATATTTATTTATTTTTGTTCTTGCGAATAAATTTACTTACGCACGATTTTACCCGGACCTATCTTAAGCTCTTGCTTTTATTAATATTAAAGCAGCCGCCTTTGTTAAATTTTTAATTTTTCAACTTATGACGTTCGTATATATTGTTTACACTCAAGAGTTTTCTTTCTCTCTTAAGCCTTTTCTTTTTCTTTTTTTATTGTTTATTATTCTTTTGTTTTTTCTTTTTTCTTTGCAATTTTGGCCACCACACGAATTTTAGAAATATCCCTTACTTTTTTCTAAAACTATATTTAATTAATTATTAGCTGATAAGAATGATAGTATATTTCTGCAACTTCATTTTTTTGAAATATATGATGGTAATAATTTTACTAACAAAATTGCTTAGAAACGAACATTAATGGTGGTCAAAAATGGATATATACGCAAAAATCTCGATTTCGAAAATTTTCTGATTACGATACTTTCATTAAATAATTTTTTGCGATAGATATTTGTGGACTCTGTCAGGTTTTAATATTTTCTTCAACTAAGAGGCTAGGTCTACCTGTTGACTTTCCTTTACAAATGCTTGTTTTCAAAGAGATGAACAAAATTTTGTATATGTTGTACGAAGTTCTCATAATCTACATTAAACTTTGCAAACTGCTCAATGCAAAATTGAAATAAGTATGTTCATGAACCATCTGCATTTCGTGTGCCACTTTAAAATTGAGCCATAAGATTAAATGCGTCTTGTTCACTTGTAAATGGCATGCCTCTTATAATCTAAAACAAGAAGTTATGTCATCTTATTTTTAACTGTGATTAAAACTATCAAACACCTAATGGATACCTTGTTTAGCTCTGAAAAGAATTTGTTTTGTTTAAACGTATAAAATTCGCTTATACAGGTAAAACACAAATGGAATTTTACTTTACTCCAATGATTGAAATATCCCAACATTTGATTTATTGCACAGTATAACCAGCAATAAAATATCAAATGTCGTTTGGGCGTTCACGTAGTTATTAATTAATCTCGATGGGTCTGTATATCACCAATTTGTCAATTAAGTCCCTGTATTTTATACCAACGATGGCCAAATGCGGCTCTTCGTCGAATCAAGTGCGGCTCCCATTAAAATTTTAGTTTTAATTTATGCGGACAGCTTTAACTAATTTTATGCTAGAATTTAAAAGTTTGACCAAAGATTGTCGTTGGTTTTATAAAATAATTATTTTCTTTTTCACAATAATATTTTTTACATGTGTCTTATGTGTTTTATGTTCTTATATGTGACTTTTGCAAATATGCAATTACATCAAATGAAAAAATTTAATTTGTGGTTCTACGTGTGCCTCTTTAAAACCTATAAAAATCAGATTGCTGCTCGATTTGGCCTCATGTGTGCCAACCCTTGCTCTATACATAAACTGAACATATATGTTATTACTCTTGGTGGTTTTTCTGTGCCATTTTTAATTCCACGTTTATAGGTCCTGCACTATATGCATCTTTAGACTTTTAAAGATAAAAACTGGAAGAACACAGATCGTAAAAGCGTAGGTTTTAACTAAAATCCAACTTTCGCTCCTTTCTTACTTGATTTACTAATGAAAATTATAAGGTGGTAAATCGTATCGGTTGCTGGGTTCCTTCCAGTGAGTTTTGAACGAACCGCGAATTTTTTCACCTTTAGTTTTTTATCGGACGAAATAAGGGTGGTAGAAAAAAAGCGAGGACATGTGAAGAAAGAGAATTAAAAGGCGCATAGTATAATTTAAGAGAAAAAAAAGGCATCTTGGGGTGTGGAGGCATTTCTCGATGAAACTGATTTACGTCCGTCGAATTATGACAGAATTATATGGAAAAATGCACGGGGGTGGCGTGCAACCCCTGTTTTGCAATTTCCAAAAATCGCGAAACGAAATTTTATTTTCAAAAATTCGTTGCGAGAAAACGGGGAAGTTGTTAGCGATCTCTTTTCTTACCAAACGCCGAAATCTCCACTCTGTGATTCAAAAATTACAGTTTTGTTTTTGGGGGTCGTCTTGCAGAGAAAAAAGTTATCATTTTAAATATTAATTGAATTAATTTATAATAGCCAGTGGCGGATTTACCACTTGAGAGGCCTCAAGCGCAACTTTGTTTTGAGGCCCCCTTTCCTTTTTTTCGAAAACAGATCAAATGTATTATTAGTTGTTGTTTACTAATAAGAAAAAATAATTAAAAGAACCGCAGTTTAAACCAAAATTTTCTTAATTTGATCAATCTTTTCAGATTTTAAACCAATAGCATCTGGATATTGACGAAAATCTGTTAATTTTGGTAAAGATTTATTCCAATTTTAGAAAATATTGCCACAAAGTGCACAAAAACTTTGATCAAATTTGATAAAAAATTGAACTAAATCATCGCCATTTAGACTAAAAATCTTGAATTGAACGTTTCATCAAAATCTTTTAAAAAATAGTATAAAAAAAAAACATCAAAACTTTAAAAAAAATCGCTGATATTTGATCAAAAACATTGCAATTGAAACAAAAATCAATAAAATTTTAAATTTTAACAAGAATTGTTCAACTTTATATTATTTTAACCTAAATTGCCATAAATTTACCAAAATTAATAAAATTTTGATGAAATTGATTAAAATCATGGCAATTTATACTAAAATTTCTTAAATTTTAACAAAAACTTCTTGAATTTGCACAATACAACTTTCAAGATATCTAAATTTTGACATATTTTTAAATTGTGAGCAAAATCATAGCAACTTGAAGTAGATATATTATGATGGAGCTAAAAATTGATGTAGAATTTAGACTTTCGCGACTGAGGTCGATGTAAGTTTTCTTACTTTCGGGTTTAAGTCGCGTATTTTTTATTGGTTGTTGCCAACGTTTCGCTCGCCATTGCAAGGAGCATTCTCAAGGCGGAAAAGTCCGATGACTGAGGAACATTGAAATGTTGGCAACAACCAATAAAAATATGCCAGAAAATTTACATAAAAATTGATGGTTGAAAAGTGAGCTTTATGCAATGAGTGAAGAGAGAGAGAGAGAGTGAGGTAGATAAAGAGAGAGAGAGAGAAAGAAGTTAAAGCGAGAGAGCGCATCGGCGATGAATAGTATTTCAGTAGATAAAAAGGGGCGCGGTTTTTAAATTTGTAATATACTAAGTGATAGAAATAAAAAATTGTACAGAGTGTTTTATTTAAAAATAGGGCGACCTGTCAAAATCGTAATCGTTGAAGTTAGGGATGTAACCTTTTCAATTTCAAATTGGCGTCGGTGTAAATATTTGAAGCTAATTTTAAAATGTCCGCATCTCGTTTTCTGTGCCTGCACAGATACTTTTGTTGTGTCGTATGAAATCACTTGAATTAACCTTTCAGAGAACGACGGCGGCCACCACTTATTGAGAATTAACACTACCAATGGTGGCAGCACTTTCGCTCATACAGCTTATCTTGAAAGAGTACTAGTCAATTTGTCAACTTAGCGAGAATAGGATATTATTTAGGACTTCTAAGAACAATAATATTAAAGAGATCCATTTAGTGTTAAACAGGTTCTTGGTTTGTTATATTTTTCATTATTTATTATTATAAACACAATTCAACAAATTGTGCAATGAACACAGTGAGTGACAGGTACCCTTTCGTGCAGTTCAGTTGTCACCACCAGATAGCGTATCAGATTTTGTTAGTTCTCAATAGTCATTGAAAACTGGTCATGTGACGTGTCAAATGAAAGGTCTGGACGCGGGGAATATGAAAATCAAGTTGACATTTTGGTCTAGTTCTCAGAATGACCAGCTAGAGAACGTGGATGGCACATTTAGTGAATAGCGTCAATTTCATAATTAATTTAATTTTATACTGAAAACACTTGTGTCTTAATTTACATGCATTTTTATAGACAAATATGTCCAGACCCTTGATTTTGACAAATTAATATTGTTTCTTATGTAAAATAAAAACTATTAGAGATTTTACTAAAACGCTTAGACTCCGGTCCGTGCACATCCAGTAATAGATGCATCAATATATTTCAGATTATGATATTACACAAAATAAAAATTAGCGTGAGCGAAGTCACTTTAAGCATCGAAGAATGAATTATTATATTCATTCCGGTGTCGATTAACAAATGAAAATTATCTAAATCTTAATGAAACATCAAATTTAACAAAAATCATGTAATTATACCCAAAATTGCTAAAATTTAAAAAAAAGCGTCGTAATTTAACCAAGTTAAATAAAATCATTATAGTTTAAAACGAAAACATCTAAATTTCAAGAAAAGTGCACAAATTTGATCAAAAGCATAGAAATTTTAATAAAATTATCGCAATTTTAAACAAAATTATCTAATTTTTAAAGAAAATCACTTATCGGTGGCGTTTTTTTTTTTGCAGGAGAACACAAAGTTTTTAATAAAAGTTTATATTTTATAGGATTCTGAGGCCCCTTGCATTATGAGGCCCCAAGCGCGCGCTTCTTGTGCCTGTGAAGATCCGCCACTGATAATAACTTTAAGTAAATAATTACATACTGAACAATATATTATCTATAATTAATCATTCAATTAATTGCATGCAGAATATTGCTATAAAATTTTGTACATTACTCCTAGTACGTCCAAAACTTGAAATTCACATGTGGCCTGAAAGTGAAGTCATTTCAGCGTACGATATTAAAGTACTATCAATCCATGGCATAGAAAAATATTAAAAATAATATAACAATATACTAGTTTAAAATGTGCAAACGTGGTAGGGATAGCGGATTTGACCACATGGTTAATATAGTTAGTTTAAAGTCGACTAGCAAAGGTGTGTGTAGTGTCAGTAGTGAGTGGTATGCACTTAAGATCACTACAGGATTGTTCTACTACCAAGTTTCATAAGACTAAGACAGGTATGTTATGTTAATAAAAAAGCCTACATGTGCTTCACAACGTGATTAATCCTGAAGCCACCAGTTGTGCTACAGCGGTACGAAGGGGAAAAGGAAATTCTTGAAACGTTGAAAATTTTTCGCGCACAAAATTATTTATATACATTTTTAAATCATTTATGTATATATTAAAACGCCTAGAAGACTATAACAAATTTATAACTTAATTGCAATTACAAGTAATACTATTTACTTTGTTTTTAATTAATTTTTAGGTGAACAGATAATTTTTTTATAATTGTTCATTGATAAATAAAAAAATTAAAAAATCATTGTTTAAAAGCCATTAACAATATTAATTTTTATTGTTATTTGAAGTGTAATACTGTAATATAAATTGATTGAATTTATCGTTGTAGTACGTTTATTAATTATTCTTTTTATTATCACGAACGTTTCATGTAAAATTCCTTGATTTTCTCCATACCCTTGATATAAAATTACCTTTTAATTGCTTGCAGTTTATTATTTGCATTATTGCTTATGTATTATTTAATTAAGTACTGGTAATATGTCTGCACACTTGTCTGCTAAATTGTTTAAAATTAATCGCAAAATAGAAAGTTTCTAAAATATTCATTACGATTTAATAGATTTTAGTCGAACGGTAGCTCAATGATCCAAGCTGTTAAATGTCAAGCAACTCGTTGAAATATAACGATTATGATAAAAAAAATGTGATTAAAATAAACATTTGTTCAGTTACCTGGCGCACGTCTCGCCGTTCAATGGAAAAATGTTTTCAGTCTGGTCTTCTCTCTTTACTTTCAATGGCATTTAATGAAATTACTCTTGGGTGCTACTATTAAATTTTAGTATAAATTAAATATGCACATACAAAGTTTTAATTGTAAAATCAATATTTTTATTTTCTTAATATTTCATTCACAATTTGCATATTTTTACTGAAAATGAGTCTAGCGTTAAAATTTAGTTTTGCTGTAGTATACGATAAGATATGGTGAAGCATTCTGAAAAAAGTTATTGACCAAATTCGTTAATTCAATTAACGCTAAAATAAAAAATGGAGGTGTGGTCACCAAACGACTTTCATTTACAAATTTAAAACATATCCGTTACTTTTAATAGAAATTTAACTATATTCCATTAATTATCAGCTAATTACGTTGATAGTACATCCCTGCAACTTCATTTTGTTGTAAAATGTATGTTGGCAATAACTCCAATAGTGACATCGCGTTTGAACGATATATAACCTATTTCACGTCAGCTGAATATAATAACAGTATGTTTCTGAAACTTAATGGGAATAAATTCGTTAAAATGTTGCTTAAGAAGGGATGAGTTTAAAATAAACTAAATTTTGAAAAAATAAATATTTGCAAAAAAAATACGAAAAACCCAACCAATAAACTACCACTTCCGGTTGATGGATTTGAGCCAAAATTAACTGGGACCTCCAAATTTTTGTTAAAAGCTTAAATATGAATTTTCAGATCGGTCAGTTTAACCGTCTGGGCTGTAAAGAAGACACAGACAGACAGACAGACTCACATACTGACAGATTTTTCTGAATGAGGGAGGTCGAAAACGGATAATTTCGTATAAATCTCTATTTTTACATCGTAAATAATAAAGATAGTGCAAAGGAATTTACAACCAATTGGGAGGACACACTTAAAATGAACACTCAGACTTTGATAAGGCTTTTTTTTCGACACTATTATCCCAATGGTATGATACATTTGACGAAACAGCTTTTGCATATACCACTAGTCTAGTCTTAGTGATACATAAAATATTTTGTGTTTAAAACATATAAATAGTCCTTCAACTCATTTTTCATATTTTTACTCCCATTTTTATTTTTTTGTAAAAACTTTTTTGATTTTAGTTTTAATTTGAACAATTTTTATTTAAATTTTGATTATTTTGGTTAAATTAAACCATTTTCGTCAATACTTTAATGATTTTTGTTAAAATCATCTCAAATTCAAGCAAATTTCATCAAAATTTAAATGTTTTTGGTTTAAATTACGATAATTCTAATCATTTGAACGTTTTTTATTAAAATTTAGATGAATTTGGATAAAATTATGTAAAATTTGAGTAATTGATATCAATTTTTGCCTAAAAAAAATTCGTCAAAAACACCAAAAAAATCAGATGAAATTTGCTTGAATTTGACGTATTTTTACCCAAAATAATCAAAATATTAACAAAAATCATTTAAATTTGACCAAAATCATCAAATTTAAATAAAAATTGTTAAAATTAAAACCAAAATCATCCCTATTTAACCAAAATTAACAAAGTTTTAATGAAAATTATTATAATTTTAACCAAAAACAAAATTATGTTTCAATTGCTTAGTTGTACATAATTTTACCCAAAATTAAATATATTTTAATGAAAACGTTCAAATTTGACTGAAATTGTCTAATTTTAAACAAAATCATCAAGAAAAATTAATCTAGTACCTGAGTTTCTAAACCAGATAATGAACCTTTCGTCCAATAACACTCTTTTTAGTCATTGGCAAACTCTTTGACTTTTTGATTCTTGCACCAGAAAGCACAGAATATAAATATTGGCGCCCTTTCTTAGAAATCAATAATCCTTCTCATTCCTATCCTTACCAATAACTGCCAAACGAAACATCAGAAAGACAGAAAACTGTAATAATGTTTTACTTTACCGTACGATGATGGTAAGATAAAGATGTGATCACTCAAAAAAAAGATTTTGTTGAAAATACTTGTTTTAGACTCACCTGAACATCATCATCATCATTGTCAGCCGTTTCCGTCCCATTTTTGGGCAAAGGCCTCTCTCATGTGTCTCCAGGCTATTATATCTTCTGTACGTCGTGTCCATTGTGCCCTTGCAATCTTAACGATGTCGTCCTTCCATTTGTTTTTGGGGCGACCAATACTTCGTTTGGCACCTATTTGAGATCTCCATACAGTTGCCTTCTTGGTCCACCGGTCATCTGTAGTACTTATCAGGTGACCAGCCCACTGCCACTTTAATGTAGCGATGCGTTGTGCCACATCTCTTACTTTTGTCTTAGCTCTAGTCCAGTCGTTAGTCCGCCTATCTGCCAGTGTAATGCCCATCATTGATCTCTTCATCGCTCTCTGTATAACTCTCATTTTTTCCATGTTACTTTGTGAGAGTCCACGTTTCGGATCCATACGTGAGAGTTAGCATAATGCACTGTTCAACAACTCTAGTTTTGAGGTGTTGAGGGTAGTTACTTTTAAATACATTGTGGAGTTTTCCGTAGGCGCCACAAGAGAGTTTTTTTCGTCGTTCTACTTCGGATGTTTGAGAGTCTTTTCCAAAAGCGAGGGAGTGACCAAGGTCTACATATATTCACGCGCAACTTCAAAAATGTCTTGTTGGATGTGGATCGGTGTAAGAGTTGGTCTTTTTGACATCACCTTAGTTTTGATAATATTGATTCGTAATCCTACGTCTCTCGTTGCAGAACTTGGCTCAGCCAGCATAAGTGGTAGTTCTTCAGGATCATGTGAGAAAAGTGTTATATCATCTACGAAGCGTAGGTTCGATAAATATTCTCCTTTTATATTTATGCCTTTTGTTTTCCAGTTTAGTGTTTTAAAGGCATCCTCTAGACTCTAAAGTCTAGAGTGTTGGTTAATATTTTGGGTAAGATGGTGTCGCCCTGACGGAGTCCGCGTTTGATTGGGATAGCATTTGTGGAGTCGAAGGTATCTACTGCTAAGAATGCATTTTCGTACATATTTTTAAAGAGTTGGACGTAGCGGTAGTCGATCTAACATCGCTGTAATGCATCAATTTGAGCCCAGAACTCTACTGTTTCGAACGCTTTCTCGAAGTCGATAAAAGCTAAGTATTGAGGTTGGTTGTATTCTTCAGTCTTTTCCATCACCTGTTTAATTGTATGGATGTGATTCATGGTGCTGAAGTCTTTTCTAAAACCCGCTTGTTCTGGTGGTTGATGCGAATCCATGCGGTTAAAAATTCGATTAGTTATGACTTTCGTTAGCAACTTATATACATGAGATACTAGTGAGATTGGCCGGTAGTTTTTTAGATCTTGCTCACTACCTTTCTTGTATATTAGTATGACGGTAGAGCCGTTACATTCGGATGGTATCGTTCCTGTACCTAGATCTAGACAGTGGTTAAAAAGGGTCTTTAGCTGTTGTAGGCTTATGTTCGTTGAATCGATTTTCCAAGTTTTCACAGAATTTTTCCGGGTGTTTTTGTATTAGATGTAAATTGATTTTCTTTGGGCCTTTCGTTATTAGCCCACGGCGTTAGAGCTTGGTGTTCAATTGTACTTTGCATCTTACGAGTAGGTTATCACTTCTCGTTTTGAATTGATTTAGTACATTGACGTCATTTACCTTGGTCTTGTTGTAATTTATGATGAAATCGATCTTATTTCTCGTTCTACCATCCGGGCTTTCCCATGTCCATTTTCGGCTTTTTTTCTTATGGTAGAAGGTGTTCGTACATCTGAGTTTGTTTTGTTGCATGAGTGATATAAGCATTTGGCCACGGTTGTTTCTTTTTCCAATTCCGTACTTCCCTAAGCAATTCTCGCCCTTCTTTTGCATGCCTATCTTACTGTTAAAGTCGCCAATTATAAGAAAGTAATATACTTTATTCTCGGTGATTGCCTTTTCGATTTCTTAGTATAATTGCTCAACTTCTTCATCAGGGTGTGCGGATGTGGGGGTATATACTTGAATCACTTTCAAATTATACCTTTGTAATATTCGGATGTTAAGATGTGCAACTCTTGATATTGCCGCAAATGCTCCTATGTTCCTGAACAAGAATTGGCCAAAATTAAAAAAATTGACGTAGTGCCTGTTGTGTTTTTTTGTGGGGAAGGTTTCTCAAAAATTATAGAAGATACCACTAAAAAAATTTATATTTATATAAATCAATAAAAATGTTAATATCTCTTAAACTAATTACAATACAATCGTAAGTCACATATCGTTGAAAACATTTTTTGACAGGCTAACCAAAAATATAAAAATATATAGGGTGTCCCATTTGAAATAACAAAGTTATACCCTGAATATAAAAAATGAACCACCCTGTAAATATAAAAATAATTTAAGGAAATGCCTCATTTTCAACGTAACAACATTTCACTTTGAAAGTTTAAAAATATTTTATATTTACAGCGTAATCGACCGAGCCGCTCTTAGCAACTCACCCTGTATATTTACTCTTTGCATTTAATTAACATTTGTAATAGTGATATTCTATTCTTCGTTTAAACTATTTCAGGTAAGCCGTCCGGGCTTTAAAGAAGATGCAAACATCACTTCGAAAAAACTTTTTTTAAATGAGGGAAGTCGAAAACTCAGTTAATCTCTGCAAAAATCCTAATTTCATAAATTGAATTAAAAAAAATGTTTGATATTTTGTGTGAGTAATAAGAATTAATTTAACGAACATCATATTATTTTAGTAATTTCATTTACGAACTAAATAAAAGTATAGTAATCGTAAATATTTTCGAAATCGAGATTTTCGCGAAAATATCCGCTTTCGACTCTCCTTATTCAGAAACTGTGTATAAAAGCGGTGTCTGTCTGTGTGTCTGTATGTGTGTCTGTATGTGTGTCTGTCTGTCTATGTCCTTTCTACATCCCAGACGGCTAAACTGATCGGCAAGGAAATTATATTTTAGCTTTTAACATGAATTGAGAGATCTTAGTGACTTTTGGCTGAAATCCACTAACCGGAAGTGGTAGTTTATTGGTTAAGTTTTTCGGTATTTTGCGAATATTTCAAAAATTTTATGAAAAAAAAACACAAGAGTTCAAAAGTGTTTAGAATTAAATTTGCAACAAATCATCATTTTTTTTAAATTTAACATATTAACAACTCATCCTTGTTAGTTGCTAAGAAACGTTTTATTGAATTTATGCCCTTCAAGTAGCAAAAACATACTGTAATTATAATCTCATGACAATTAATGAAATAGGTTATATATCATTCAAAAGTGACGGATGTCACTAACGAAGTTATTGCCAACATTTCAATGAAATGAAGTTGCAGAGATATACTGCCAATCTAATTGGCTGATAGATAAATAATTAATGAAATATAATTATGTTTCTATTAAAAGTAACGGATATGTTTTAAATTCGTAAATGAAAGTCGTGTGGTGACCGCATTTTTTTTTCTTTGCGCAGCCAGTAATTTGAATATATTTTTTTCATAATTAATTCTT
>JARJDX010068140.1:0-12589 GCA_030264735.1 Gymnusa sp. GC000175 | reverse complement strand
GCGACAAATTAATAATGACTTTTTTAGACCCCATCGGTAAATAACAAAAAACATTGCTAACTGCTAATACATACATATAATAAAAGAATTTAAACTGATTTTTCAAATATATACCATCCAGCTGTGTTTGATTTGTACTTTGTTTTGTTATAAAAAATATTCAAGCTTCTATTGTGTATAAATTTGCGTCGGATGTGCATTTTTAAAAATCAATTAAATTCAGATTTGAAGTTGACTATTTAGAATATCGTTTACGCATTATTGTTGACAAAAATATTTAACAACGATTAAGTTATCAAAACAAAATGTTTACGACTAAAATAAGTCCTGTATAAGGCATAAAAATCTTTGGCTTGTGTGAATTACTTATTTACACTGCGCTAGCGCGCACCATGCCACGTGGCGCCGTGCCGATGCAATTTTCCTAATTCATTTTGCTCTAAAATTTTCTCATTTAAGTAAAAATAATTATGTAGCGTTTGAAAAAATTGTAAATTTGAGCATTAGTTGCACAGTTGAAAATAAGTGTTTGATAATGTGGCACTTATGTGCAGGGTGGCTCACTGCTGGTATCCTGAAAACGGTGGGAGATGGGAGGTCGGTTAAATTAGAGCGGCGTTTTACAAATTGTGGGTCGCGAGTTCATTTTTTGCGAGTCGCGACAAGATTGGTGGCTCGCGACAAGGTCCTTTATGTACATTTATAACGACCTAACCAAGGTCCCAACGAGGGTGTATACTCTAACTTAAAACAGGTCGCACATGTTAGAAGGCTTGGGTCGGTCACGAAAGTCAACAAAACATACAACGTCGAAAAAGCAGACGCTTATTAAGGACCTCAAGCAAAAATGTTTAGTAAATAATAAAGTTTGGTACTGTTCATAAATTCCAAAGTACACTTGTTGCTTTAAGGCTTTTTGCATAAAATTATTTAAATTCTCACCACAAATTTTCTGCAATTTAACCGACCTTATAAGTCTTAAAGTTTCTGAGATAATGGTGACAGATTCACCACCCTGCACATTAAAATTTTCTTTAGGAATAAACAACTTAATGAAATGATTTGGCACATTTTAGGTAATTATTTTTACCTATAGAGAAATGTTAAATTATACCTACACTTTAGATATGGCGTGTCCGTTGTAAACCGAGTTGGGAGCAATGTCTTCTTCAGCATCCTGATGATATCCTGAATCAGCACTATGTTGAATACATACATATTTACTACTTTCACTAAGGGAATCAGACCTGGGTGGTAATAGAGGTTCTTTGGGACAACAGTTTTCCATTTGTATGGACACTCCACTATCACCTTGCATTGATTGTTGCCTCCTGGTGGGCGTGTGAATGGACATCGAAGACATGCCGTTGACCAGCGGTAAATTTTTGAAACTCAGCGACGACGAACACTTGCGGAATTGATCGGGGAGTTGCATCTCTAATTGTCCTGTATCTTCCATTTGCACTGAAGATATAGGAACATCCAGACAAGGAGAGATTAACCTTGAATTATTCGCCAAGTATTCTACAATTTCACTAGCTGAAGGACGAAGTTTTGGATCTATATTCCAACACGTCTTCAAAAGGAACTCCCTAGATAACATAAGAATAAAGTTTTTTTTCATAACTAAAGGTTTTTAAAATACTTACAGTGGAGATTTAACTCCTTGGGGTATTGTAATTGTATTTCCAGCTTTGACATAATCCAGGACTTGATTATTGCTAAGGCCTTGGAAAGGAAAACTTCCAAAGGTTATAATTTCGTAAAGAAGCACCCCGTAGCTCCACACATCTGAACTAGGGGTGAAAACCCCTAATGCTAAACTTTCTGGAGCCATCCATCTTACAGGCAACATACCCCTTCGATTAAATTTGTAATAATCATTTTCAAACATTGGCCTAGTCATTCCAAAATCACCCAATTTTACTACCCTAGATTCATTTAACAGGCAATTTCTAGACGCCACGTCTCTATGTACATATTTTAATTCAGCTAAATAACTTAAACCACGCGCCACGTCCAACGCCATGGCTGTTAACTTCTTACTAGACACTTCTTCATACTCATCAATATTGGTTCCATTAACCAAATGTCTACGTGCTAGTAAATACGTTTTTAAATCACCGTACAACATAAATTCCATAATTGTGTAAACTGGCTCGACTTTAGTGCAAACGCCAAGGAGTTTTATTATGTTTTTGTGATCAAAACGTTTCATAACTTCGGCTTCGGAAAGGAAATCCAATTTCTCTTCCGTAGTCGAACCAATTTTAAGCGTTTTAACGGCAACGGGAGTCCAATCCACACCAGAGAAACTGGCTTCACCTCCATACACCGTACCAAACGCTCCTTCTCCCAATTTTCTATTGAGAACGACGGCCTCACGCTCAATTTCCCACTTATCCAACCCACTATAGTCCGGATTGTTTAATAAGTGATGTAATCCAAGCGATTTCATATATTTTTCAGTATTCATCACTTTCTTATCATAACCTTTTTTTATACCCACAATAATGCTAATAACCAGGATTAACAAGAAGAATATAATGAAGATATTTAAAATTATAATTGCCATCTCGCATTTAACGTTTAAAAATTTTGCTAACGAGTTAAGTGTGCATTCTTCAGGGGGCAATGTCCCATCGTCAGGTTTCTTATTGCTCAACCAGACAATGGCACTTTTATTTAATTCTAAACGACCGCCGAGAATTTCCGGAACGTTTTCTGATATATTCGGGTGGAAACGGCCGATTATTCGAGTTTTATTATTGTACCATTGCATTATATTTATCACGGAAAATCTTGTTGGGCCTCCGCGAAATTTTATTTTACCAGAAACTCCATTAAAATCTAGCTGCTTAATTATATTCGTTAATTTACTGAAAAATAAAAAAAAACAAAGTTATGATCTAAATAAAGTAACAAATAAAAGGCAAATTCTAACTAAATCGTCTAGACTTCGGGATAAGTTTGCTTTCAGTGAAAACTGTTACATCATTTCATTAAAAACTAATTATTAAACTTCTATGAAATAATTTTATAAAAAATAACAATAGACAATGGACTCTAAAAGTTTATAAACAATGACAAGCAATTCCACATTTTAATATGAAATTTGTGTTACGGCTTAAATGCAAAGTTTCGTTGTCAGGAAGTCAATGTTTAGGTTAATTATCATCACATTGAATAGTGTAAATGTGTAAAATCTATTTGATAGGCAAAAAAAACTATTTGTTGTCCCAGTGATTCCTAAAGTAGTGATCGGGAGGTCGGGACGTAAAAAATGCGTTGCTAGAAAACATTTTCGCTTTCAAAATCTGGACCTATTAAAGAATTCTTAGGGTCCCAAACGCAAATTACCAATGAATGTAACTAGGATGAAAATAAAAGGAGAGGTTGTAAAGACGGTGAAAAAATGAAGAAAACTGGAATATTTAGGTCACATCAAGAGGAATCCTAAGAGATTCGAAACATTATAACTAATACTTCAAGGAAAGGACGGAACCAGGACGAAGGAGAGGACATTTATGTTAATTTTGAGCTTTACTGATATTTTTTTTCATTTTCTACTCGTTAATTTTGGTCTGCAGCTTTACCATTTTAATTTCCCATTCAAAAATTCCAACTAGATGAGGCTCGCGCCGAGTTTTTGATTTCAATCCCGCCTGTAGTTAGATTACAATCTCTCCCCAATTTAAAGACACAGCTTTTTTTAATTTATAATAGGGTCGAAGAATTTCTTAACCTAACCTAATTTAAGCTAACCTCACTATGAATTCATCATAAACGCGGTGGTTTTTGGTCAATAATTAACATTGCGGGGACTTTAAATTATAAAATCGGCCGCAAAATTTTATTTGTTTAAAATAGGGATCATAAAAGAGCTAAGATTTTTTTATTTAACCTTTTTTATTCAATGGAGCAGTCGATTTTTTTTATTTATAATAAAAGGGGTGCGTTAAAAAAGTTTAAGAACCACTGTGCCAAACAAATCTTTTTTTTTTTCTAAATATAATGCGAAAAAAAATTGGAAGCAACTCACTTTGTAACATTAGTTGAATGTAAATCATACATGGCTTCAGGATCTTCTTTTAGAAGTTTACTTAAAGCTAGGGCATACGTCCAAACTCCATCATAAGCATATCCTGCATAATCAGAAGTGACAGCACCGCTTTGATGTTTATAGTTCTGCTTCCATTGACCCACAGTAATATTTTCCTGCATGATTTCATCGTCATTGCCAAAAAAGGCGTGAGTCATGGCAAAATAACCATTGACGGCCTGTAAAAGCGAATAAATTTATAATTTATGACGACATTAAACAAAACAACAACACGACGAAGCTAATTGGATCCGGACTCACCTCCCTCATGTTTCCTGTTGTGCAGTTGACACTTTCATTTCGATACTGGTTGAAATACGAAGTATCGTACCACGTTTTGTTCAACCACGTAGGTAAAAACCAGACGTAACCCTGTTTAGCGGTCATTCCTAGTTTATACGCTTCACACATCACGTTCCTCGCGATCTCGTCGAAAACATCCGCAATAATTATGCGGGCTCTTTTACGCTTCAAATCTTCTAAATACTAAAAATTAAAACATTTTTATATAAAATAGTTGCTAAAGAGCGTTTTTATTAATTTAGTATGCAAACTTCATGACTTGAATCGATGTAAATTTTCTTACTTTTGGGTTTGTGGGTTGCGTAGATTTATTACAGTCGAACTTCCATAACTCGAATTTCTATAAATCAAATTTTTCTATATCTTGATATTTTTCGCAAATTTTTTCATCAAGATCGCATTTTGTAGTTATTTCGATAACTCGAATTTTCTATATCACGAATTTTTTTAATCAACTATGAAGATTCGATTTAGAGAAGTTCGACTGTAGTTGTTACCAACTTTTGTTTGCCATTACTAACCCCTGCAATGGCAATTTCTCATGGGTTCAGAATAGGTAGGGTAATAATAAATTCCAACAAGAAAAATTTTATTTTATGTACTTTTTTGCCAATAAAACGAAAACTATTATAGCTACAACAATGGTGGAGACACCATTTAAATTTTACACCAATATCATGCCTCAACTTTAATTGAAATGAAAAGTAGCTTGCTCCTTTATATATAAATTACGCCTCTAAAGGATTGTTTGATATTCTTAATTCCAAGCCGTGTGTCTCCACTGAGTTACTGTTGGTTGTTTGCTGGCCCTTTAATGCGCAATATAAAAACAAATTATCAACGAAACACTAACAATATGAATTTTGACATCCGAACTCAAACCCGTAATGAGAACCAACACTACCGACAGGCGGCAGCACTTTTGCTCAAAAACAGCTGATCTCGAAAGAGTACTGTTTTAATTCAATATCTCGATTATCACTCAAAAACACAACAATTTATACGTGAATTGTAGAATTTAGTATCATATTTTGCCATACCACTCATTTTGCACTTGTAAATGCAAGCAATGGGGCACAAACAGTACTCTTTGGACAAGTTCACTTTTCACCACCAGAGGGCGTATCAGATTGTGTTAGTTCTCAATAGATATGTAATACGTGTGAATTCCTTCTGAGACGTATAGACTGGTTCAAGCCTGTTCTGAGATGCGGCGATACTGCCTGGGAATTCTTTGGCTCTGAAAAGGTCAAGTCCACTTCCTAACTGGTGAATACGTCATGTTTAGTGGTGACGACAACCGCCATAGAAATGAAGTAAGTATTCTACTATCCCTAGCTGCGAGAAAATCGCTGTTGGAGCTCTTCTCGGACAGGATCATCTTAACTCGGCTCCATTTGAATTACCGAAACATCACCATCATCCAGTGATGTCCCATCGATCAAAACTATGTCGAGCACACCTTTTATGACCAATTGGATTTATGTCCTCCCAAAAGTAACATAAACATTATCATAAGCTTTTTCAATGCAAAAGTAGGTCTAAGCAATCACTTCTGAGCCATCATAGGCTTCCAAATCCTAGTTGAGAGCTATAAAAAGCTGGACATCTGCTCTGCTTATCGCATCTTTATCGATGGTACAAAATTCCACCACAAGGACATCCACAAATATTTACCTAGCGTTCTTAAGGTGGAATCACCCGAAACCACATCGACCACTTTCTAAAAATTCCGCTTATCCCTCCGCAATGTCGACATTTACATCTACCATAAACTGCTATTTGGAACTGCGAAGCTTAGACCTGCATCAAACCCGCTCAAAAGCCGTTTTGACATTAAATCCGAGCAAAAAGACGTTTTGACATCAAACCCGCGCAAAAAGGCGTTTTGACATCAAACGCTTTCAGAACCGAGAGTATCATGTCTGCCGGACTCTATGGTTTTCAGACTCCCTCGTGAATACAAGAAACTGCTCGCCTCAATGGTCTTTTAACTAATTTCTCCAACGATCAAAAGCCATCTTCATCGTGAGAAGGCGGTCATCAGACCAAACCGCTTGTGTGTTGATCACATCAGCACAATCGGAATGGTCACCAGACAATTGTTTGAGTGGAGTAGATCCTTTTTGCCGACTTCAAAGGATCATTTGATATGATCCTCCGAAAAGCCATCTGGAAAGCTTTGAAGATCATTAGAATCCCGGAATCCATCGTAATCTTACCGTGAAGCACCTTGTAAGGTGCGCTTTAAGGGCAACAACTGAGAAGTGAGGCAGGGGTATGTTCTATCTTCTTTGCTTTTCATCAATGGGCTAGAATTTGGCCTCACTTACACCAAAACTAAAGCATCAAGAAGAATTCAGTGGTCTCCGACGGACAAACTCCACGTCGGCTACGCTGAAGATATCAGCCTCATGTCAAAACCGTTCAATGGCATTTAGAGCAAACTAAACGCGTTGGCGTCCAACGCCTCAAGAAGTGGACTGAAGATCAACACTACGAGACGCAACTGTTGAATATCGTCTTGATATGCTCAACGTCGTACCAATCGAGGAGGTCGATAAATTCTTCTATCTAGACTGCATTTTTTGCAAATACGGATAAAAATCGACGTCCCTTTGCGGATAGAAATAGCTGATTACTCGCTCAGCAACGTCTAGCGCTCCTCTTCCCGCAAGCTCTGGTTATTCCATTCAAACATTAAATCGGTTGAAATCTGGTGTAAAATATGAAAGTCCATCGATAGCATAAAGCGAGAGCTTAAGGTTTTTAAATAAATCCTGAGGCGAATCCTTACGAATTTTTTGGCCGGAGTACGCAGATCTGCTTAAACGGGATTAAATAAAAGAAGTGGAGTTGGATTGGTCACATTTTGTTAAAACCGAAAACGGATATCGCAAAGATGGCCCTGAGCCGGAAGAATCCGTAGTGGACCCGTAGTCTGTAGCCAAGCCCGAGAATGCCCACGTTCAACTTGGAGAAGGACAGTCGAGAAAGAGCATCGCTAGCCTGACCTGGGGTTAGAAAGCTGGAAGAGGACAGAACCGCATGGAGCACGATCGTGCAATCCTTGATATTGCCCTCACAATGACCGGTTCACGTCGGTCTGCGTAGATCATGTGCACTTTATTTGTATTTTTACGTATACTGTATGTACCAAGTCCTAAATAGGTTGTGGACGGGTGGGGGATTCCATGCCACAATATAATATTGAATATATTGATGTATGGACCTACTCCTAAAAAAGAAATGATTTTTTTTCTCCACAATTAAAATCCACGAACAATTGGCAATTTTAAACGAAAACTTAAATTAATAAGAGCGTGATTGACGCGGTTTATTTGTTGCTGCTATATACCTCTAGAGCAGTGGTTCCCAACCGTTGTTCCGCCGAACTTTGATGTAAAGTCACTTCAAGTGTTCCGCGAAAAAATCAAATACACAATTAAAAATTGTTGCAAAAAAATCTAAAAAAAGACCCCAAAAAATTTGGAAGAGGAGATGCTCAAGTATCGCATTAAATTCGAGAATTTTTGTTTAAGTATTGTATTTTAAATCACACGATTCCAATTTTTTCCCTACAATAATGGAGATATTTTGTAGCAATGTCTTTTTTTCATTGCGCCCTTAATTTCAAGTAGGTTGGTCACCCCGACTTTAGGATATAGGGTATTGTAGACACACAAAAAAAGTCTGAGTTAAGTGTTCCCCGACTTCAAAAAAGTTGGAAACCAATGCTCTAGACTCTAGAACATTGGTTTCCAACTCTAGAGTCTAGAGCCTAAACAAACAATTACGTATTAGACGTTTTCTTTAATTACTTGTTTTAATTCATGTTTTTAACAAATTTGGGGCATGATATCGATAGAAAATTTGAAATCCTACCATTTGGTGCACCTACTATTGATGTAGCTGTTAAACTTTTAGTTTTATTAGCACAAAACTAAAATAAAATTTTTATTTTTACTGCTGAAATTGATAGGCGTTAATAAATCTACTCGACTCAAACCCAAAAGCAAGAAAATATACAAAAAAATTTGAAGAAATGAAAGCATTTAAATAAATTGGAGCAATGCGTAATATGGCGCATGAGAATCACACGAATTCTACGCATCAATAAAAACAAGTCAACAATAATATTTCATAGTAACTCGTATTAGTGAACCAGTGACATGAACTTAAAGATGCATTGCTCCATATATAATTAAGAAATGACATACCCTAGTCATAGCGTCCCTCTCCCGATCTCGTGGAAATTTCTTGTTGGCAATAAAAGTGATATCATTCGATTCAAGGATATCCTGCATGTGCGAAATATATTCTGTATACTTCTGTCCGTCTTCAGTCAAAGCCGCTACCCTTTTCCACCCCAAACTTTTTAATAGTTCTAAATACACGTATTTATAATGTTTGTTCTCGCCGTTAGTTCTCAGGAAGTAGGGGTATTTTTCGCGATCCGAGAAGAAACTGCCTTCGGCACTATAAGATATTGTGATGGTTTTGTAATATTTGGAAAGGCCAGCTAGGGGTTCAACCGTTTCGGAACAAGCGGGGCCCAAAACGCCTACTAATGAGTTATGCAAGTCACGCGTCAAATAGTCTATAAAGGCCTTCATGACTTTATCAGCTCGACACTGTCCATCAGCCACTAGTAATTTTAATTTGTAATTTGGTAGAATCGTCTTGTTTCTGTTAATGGCGTCTGTGGCCATTGTCGCTCCTTTAACTATTCCTCTACCTGTGTACGTTGAACCGGAAATGGGAAAAATGCCACCGATATGGATGACGTTTTCAATTTCAGGTAACCATTCCCGCCAAACATCCACCTGAGTTTTCAACCACTCGCATGCAATTTGAGATGTGCTCGAATTATGTTTCCTATCACTATACAGCTTGAGTAGGTAAAGATAATTGTCTTTCTCCATAAAATTCATCTGGCTGAGCAATTCGAACGCGCGATTATCGTTCTGGATCTCTTTCCAGGCGTATTTAACGGATCGTCTTTTCTCGTAAAAGCATCCCGACGACGAGTTTCCGTTTAAAACATCACAGCGCTTCATAGTTACCGTTATATAATGCTCCAAATTAAAAATCACATCACTCGGAGTCCAACTTAAAATAATAAAACTTTTCGTCGCACTGCGTTTAGTCTGGTAATTTTTTCCAAGGGCCGTCGAAACCTGTTTCAAATTCGGCCCCAGCCACGCCACTTTAACAAAAACTTTCAATTCCTTTATGTGATCAATCACTTCTTTTGTTGTATTAAAATGCGGCGCCAATATTACGGCACAGGATTCCTTTTCACACCATTCCGGCGTGTACCAGCCATTGGAACAACGAGGATCATCACAAAAATACCTTTTAACACAAAAAAGTCACATTAATTTTAATTTTTTTTTGTGAAACACAATTACATACGTTTTATTTGCTTTGTTGCTGTACATGTTGTCTTGAATGAAAGTCTTAAAATCTTTTTCGTCGACGTTAAAGGGCTTTACAAATTTTGGGTCGCGAAAAAATGTCCAAGGGACGTTCATGGAATCAGGTGACCAATCCTTGTCGTATCTTTTGATGCTTTGTATTAATTCAACAGGAATAAACCAACCGAAATATCCTGGAGGTGCGATTGTGCCAAGTTCTCTAACGCATGTTTGTGTATCAATACTTGAAGAACTAAAATCGGGTGGTATGGGGACTTCCAAATTGATCATGGACTCGGGAACAACGCTAAAAACAATCACATCATTACAATTGCGCTGCGCGCAATTGTTATTTCTTACTCTTTATATTTATCGACAATGTTTTCATCTCGTTCCAAACAATTAAGTCTTGTTGCGATATTCTCAGCATCATAATCCTCTCTTTGAACGATTTTAACTTGGACATATCCGAGTTCTTCTTGTAATAGGATCCGGTAGATGTGGGTCGTTAACTGATGTGTTATCCTGGACGACATTTCTATTGTGATGTTTAATTGATCGCCAACTTGTAAATGGCGTTTGTGGGGAATTTCTGTAAAGTAACAACGAAATCATTAGTTTGGAAAGATTAAACGTATGAAGTTTTGTTACCTCGTTCTCCCCAACATTTCCCCCAAGTTTCTTCGGCATGTGCAGCGGTGAACAGCACAAATGCGGAAACAACGACTAGAAAATTTTGTGCCTTTTCTTTTCTTCTTGTAAATATTCGAACCATGATGTTGCTGGATCATCTGAAATTTAATAAATGAGTATTAAACGAATTCTGCGCGCTATTTTCATAACAATCAATGCGAAACGAATTCGATTGCAAATTCCGATGTTTAAGTAAAAGTAGGTTAATAACAAAAAATGTTAACTCATCTAACCGTTAGAGAGAGGTATGAAAAAATATAATTAAAACGCTCTTTTGCTCATGCTTGAGATGCTAGAAAAAGCTCTTCTTGTCGAGTGCGCGGCGCGCTATTGTGTTTAAAATTAAATGACAAAACTCCTCTGTGCTTGATGTTTGCTTTTGTGTTGCGCTTCATTTAAGTTCTTTACACTAAATTGTACTTGTGGCGAGAATGAGAATTTTCATTTGTTTTATTTTTTTTATCGCGTTAATTACTACCTTGGTGTTTTTGAAGTCCTCAGCGCGCGCGCGAGGTATATTTAGTAATAATAGGTTAAGGATATATGAACTACACCATACACACTGTTTCTTGTAAACTAAATGTAAATGTGAATGAATAAATTAGCATAATTTTATATACGATACTATCTACTAATATATTCTTCTTTTGTAAACAGTATCGATAATCGGAATCGGTAATTATGAAGGTGGATATTTGAATTAATAAATGATATGGAAATAAGGCTAATGTACGATTAATGCGTTTTAATTTAATTTTACTCAAATCTTTCAATTTTTACTTGTGGTACGAAAAAAAGACACCAGGGGGCACACTTAAACTGTCCCGTAATGATGACGAAAAACTAATAGTAATCTATCTAACATATGTATTTAGTTTTAAGTAAAAAATAATTGTTGTATTTAAGGGATGAAAGATAAACGTCTTAACTTTAATTTTTAATAAATTGTACAACACCAGTTTTATGAGCGTTTGGTTCATTATTCTACGAATTAGTTTAGGTATAAAGCTCTCAAAGTGCGACATTTTTCGGTGACGCAGTTTTCGTTACACAGTTTCATCCCCACTTATACTGCCGGAAAAGACGTTCTATGTCAAAAGCAGGGCCGTCTTAAAATATTTGGCGCCAGTGGGCTACTATAAATAATGCACCCCTTTTTATTAAAAAATACTTGGGAGGTTAAGCGGTGACCAGTGAAGTTTTACAAAAGTTTCAGAACTACAGAATAAATCAATATATCAAGCGCCCTGAGGCTATACGCGATTCAAGCTAAGCGATGCGCCCTCTAGCGGGGAAAAATGTACCACTCCATGGTGGGTACTTTATTTTATTTATATGAGTTTACATATTCAAACGATATTTACAAATTCACTAAATATAAGAAAACATTCAGAAAACGGCCCAGCCACAGAAAAATACACAAAAAACATCGTGTTACTATTATTATAATCTGTCATAACCTTATTTTACCCACCATGTGCAATAAAATATGGCGGGAAAAATTAATTTGAATCGCCTATAGCCCTGTAGTTAAGACGACGGCCCTGGTCAAAAGATTAAGAAACAAAAATATTTTGAAGCGTAAAAAGAGATTTTATATAAAATTGTAATTAATAATAAATAAGCAAATATCTGGGGCAAAATTATTAGTTTTGAAACGCCGACTAATTGTAATTAAACTAGACATGCGACTAATTATAAACGTTTAATTAATCTTTCCTAATTAATGCAATAATAAATTGTAGACTAATTTAGTAATTTTTAAAGTTGAAAATAACATTTCTGTAGCTATAAGTTTTTGCATGTATATACAGGGTGTGCGTTTTTCGAGCCCCACCATTGGGATCTCGGGAACCGTCAAAGATATGAGGTCGGTTAAATTAGGCAAAGTTGCCACATTAGAAGAGAATTTAATGATGTATTTGTTTTTCCGAAAATATGCATAGGTAACTAGATAAAGTGAAAATTTAAATTTTTGCCGATTTTGGCTTATAACTTTCTTAAATGAACAAATACACAATTTTAGGTTGCACTTTGTCGAGGCACTTTTTTGCGACGAATTGCCAGAGGT
>JARJDX010068108.1:0-12353 GCA_030264735.1 Gymnusa sp. GC000175 | reverse complement strand
TTAACTTTAAAATGGATTGTTTACAAAGCATAGACTTTTCTTTATTGGAATATTTTAAATATATATGCGGTGACAATACCTATTCCTTTATTTACTGCCATTTACAAAAGTAAAGTGCTTTCTAATCAACACTGTCCTACAAAATTGACAGAAATATATATGCTTACAAAATATAAATACAAATATGTATATAATTTTTAACAGAACCTAGCAAATACAGTACTTTAAAACACACAGGAATTTATAATCTATGCAAGAAATAACTTTTAAATGCATATGATTATATATTGTTACTAAAAAAAACACCAGAAAGATTCCAAAATAGAATTGAGACATAAAATCTCCATATGCACTGAGGTTTGTTATCCCAGTTCCTATAGTGAAACTGCCGCTAGGTAGCGTATCGCTTAGGAGCAATCGCCAATAATTTTATAAGAAAAAGCATGCTGATCACAATGTCATTACCCGTTTTTTGATTAAGGTCTAGTTTTCTAGAAATTTCTGTTTAAATTGGATGGGCAATTTGCGGTCCGCCAGTAAATGTGGTCTTCCACATTTCCGTTTGTGCGACTGGTTAATTTTGAGCTCCACTAATTTTTTCAATTTTCTTACTCCTTAATTTTGCTCTGCAGCTCCATCATTAGAATATACCACTTACAAATTCTAACAAAATGTGACATGAGAAAAATTTTTGATTTTCAATGCGGCCCTGGTCAGAAAAAAAACGTTACCCATCCCTGATCTAACAGAACCGAACGAACAGAGCCGGCTTAAGCTACATACCAACCGTAGACATTTTTTTCCGGACCGTTTGTAGCAAAATTAACTGAAGTTAACTGTAAATAAACGATTTTTTAATATAAATTAATAATATAAATTAAATATAAGAACCGCACACAATCAAAATGGAAAATAAAATAGTGTGTGCAGTAAAAGGGACCCAAAATTCTCGGGCAGCATAGGGCCCCTTAAAGTTCATAAAACGTTGTGCAATCGAACCTTGGAACGAAACAAGGTAGTCTGAATATTGCTGAATACTGTATAGTCGCTATAGTTATAGAAACCAAATGTAAGTCAATGTAAGTTCCACGAATATTGGGGTTCTACAATATCATAAATTAAGTTTCTCTTCTAAAACGTAGGCAGCGCTCGTGTAGTCTTCATTAGAATATAAAATAATATTAGTTTCACGTCTATAAATAGGTGGCCAACTTATAAAATTATTGATAAAAACATAAATAATTTAAATATTTTGCAATGTGGCGATACATTGAGTAAAATTCCACTAAGTCTTTTTAAATTACAAATAAACAAAACAAAATACGTCATATATTGTTTGGAAATAAATTATAAAAACATTATAAATAAAAAGAAGCGCAATTTATTTAAAATTAATTAAAAAAAAAATATGTTAAAGGAGCAATCAAAATATATGTTAAAGAAGTGATGCAGATATTTAATTTAAATTAATTGCATATTAAGTTGGACTTTTGATTATTTAATTTGCAAATTGCGGTTTTTAAGGTGGCTGATACCATCGATTTGAAATTTCATACGCATGTAACTTCTAGTTTATCGATTTTAGCCGAATATAATTAAAAAATAGTTAAATGGAAATTGGAAAATTTTCTAAATTACTTAAAATCTTTGTGGATATTTTTTTTTAGAGCAATGATAATTATTGTTATTATTACATTTGGATTTATAGCTTTTTTTTATTTTGCGCGCGTGTATGTTTTTTTTTTGTATGATATTTTTTATGTATTCTTAATAGACCATTGTAATATATAAAACAATGATATCTAGGGAGTTAAAAAAATATAAATTATTATTGATGTTTTATGGCCTAAACACCCACTGATTACTTGATTTTTTATTACTAAATTTAGTTTTAAAACAATCAAAAATGTGAAACCAAAGATTAAAAAGCGCTAAAAATGGGTATAAAAATATTTAATTAGATTGCACAGGGGCGTATTTTAACGATTTATTTTTTGAATCTAGCGGGAAAAGTCTGGAACTCCGATCCTTTTTTGTTTAGAGTTTAGACCACGCCCGGAATATTCAATATTGCTGTCTCTTTTTAAAAAAAGACGGATAAAAGCATCAGTTTATGACGTCATACTGGGGGGCACAGGGGGGCTAGCACTGACGTCAGAATTCAGACGACCATCTTGGTAGGCAGAAGCGAATGTGATTCTAGCCCGTACGCGTTTAGTGTGCAGTGCTAAACCATATAAATTTTCCCACATTTTGTGGACTACTAGGAATAAATTTAATTCCATTTTCAATGTGTATGGCTAGTGTGGTGAGTCCTTAATACATTTTAAGCCAGAATTTTATTAAACTTTAAGTTAAAATAACGTTATATAACTTTTAAATTTTATTTCTACTTTTTTTCAATAATAATTTACTCTTGTGGATTAAATAAAACTTTATTTAATTTATTTTTTCTACATTTTACAAACTTTTAGGAACTTTTTTTAATTCAATGTAAGCCATAAATTGCTTTTTTGGCTTTACTTTTACGTAAATTTGATGATCACTTTTTTGAACAAATTGTAATGAAAATTATTGAAATATTCATATTATTTTAATTTATTTTGCAAAGAAATTAATTTTTAATAACAAAAATGTTTTTTTTTAAAGTTATTAAAAAAAATTTAAAAAAAATTAACACGTAAACAATTTTGAGAAGCAATTTTTTATTTTATTATATATTTACCAAAATGTATTTTCAATTTAGCCCCGCCCAAATTATTTGCAATATTTTTCATTTTGTTAATTAGAAATATTTGTCTAAATGTTTTGAAAATACAATTTTGGAAGCCAAATGTCTTGGCATGAGTGCAAAATAATACTACGCTGTATGATAATTTTATTTTTTGTTGACCCAAACACTTCAATATGTTAAAGCTGAAAAATAATACAGTAGACTTTTTGATTTTCAAATAAAACCATCGCAAGCGCAACTTTTTTTGATTTTTGTAAGTTTTTGCTACACCAAAAAAATCACCATTTTTTACACATAAAAATATTTTAATGCTTGATTTTTGATAAATTTTGTGCAAAAATTGCGCTAATTATTTTAATTTTCACACAATACTCAATGAAGTAGGTCAAATGTTCAAGCAAGAATCTTTTGTTTTTTTTTTATTTATTTATTTATTATCATTTTACCATATTTGTTTTATTAAAATTAATCAAAATTGCACGCGTTTGAGTTGAAAATGAAACAAAAACCAGCGCATTTGTAATAATTCGTGCAAAAATTACTTCCAATTTAAGCACGAATTACAAAAACTACTCCCAAAGAAAGTAGAAAGTTAAATCTTGTTTAAGAATTTTTATTTTATTTTAAAAATAACTGTCACTTCATCGCAAAAAAATTTTAATTTATATTTTAAACGTTAATTTGTTTATTTACGATATCTGAAGGTTACAAACACGTGCAAATAGTTTGATTGAGACTAATAATGCGCATTTTTTCAATAGATACATCTGTTTATAAAAAATCTATTCCTCATGTGGCGAACACTAAATACAACCCTGCAATTCTATTTAAATAACAGTTTTATATAATGGTGTTACCTTGCAAAGAGGTCATGCACGCGCTGAAATTTGCAACCACTTTAAATTAAAGATTTAGCTTCAAGTGCATTTTCTTGCAAAAAATTATTAAAAGCAAATGAAGCTCGCGCGCGCGCTCATTTTAATCCGAGATGAAATTTCTCAATATCATTAACGTTCTTGATATTTTATTAAAATGAAATATTTGATACCTCTTCTACATTTTATTAATTTTAAATTTACATCACATTGCATTATTACGAAATAATACGTAAACAATATTAAACAATAACCTTAACCTTACAAAAACGCGTTTTGTAAATTTTTTATATAATAATATTGTAATATTTTGATACATCTGGTTTTGAGTGGAATAGAAATATATTAAATCGAATTGGGGAGGGTTCAATGACTCCATGGGTAAATGCCCGATGCCCTTACAGTCTGTAAATACGTATTTAAAAAGGGTAACTTAACCTTAAATATACCTGCCTTGAAAAACGTAACCCAAATCAACCAAAGAAAACTACACTGACGACTTCTTTGAATATAATTTAATATTAGATTTAATAATATATATGAAATTTAATATTATATAATCATAATATGAAATGCTTTTATCTAAGAAATTACAAATTACGATTTAAATTTTTTTTTTACAAATTTTGTCTTTATTAAGTGGCACAAGGATTTAATTTATTTTGTGGTTATTTTTAATAATTAGTACCTCTCCGCTACAGAGCACTTTTTGTGTTTTTCTTGAAAATATACGAATTATGTATAAAAATTAATTAGTTTTTCACGAAATTTTTAGTTATGACTTCGAATCTCAGTATAATTATTACAAATTTATCTGCATATAATCTATAAGATTAAAAGCTTTTTTAGTATTTGTGTAAAGTAGGGGATCGACTAATTTTCACGTATGATCCAGGCGCCGCATACGAGGGGAGTTCCGTGGTGTCCGGAACAAAAAGGAAAAAATGCCAATAAATAACGTTATAAAATGTTTAAAAAAACATTCAATATTAATCGTTGGTTAATTTTCAATTTTACAAAATAAAATAAAGGATTGCTGAATTGTCCAAAACAATAATTTAACAGTTTTTTTTCAAAATATTCCGAAAACTTCTAAACCGATTTAAATTCGTTATCGGGGCATTAAAATAGATTTCTTTGGCTGTAGCATAAGTCAATTGGGTTAAGAATTATAGCTGTACATGCGATTTTCGCAATTTTTCGTTACTTTTTTCGCGATATCTCGAAAAGTAACAAATATATTTAAAATTCGATTAAAGCTCATTAGAGCTGACACATTTTAGTACAAAATCCTTATTTGCTTACTTTTATTGGTTGAAAAGCAAAGAACATATGGAGGCTTGGAAAAATAAAAATTTTGCTTTTTGAAAAGGTCAAAAATGTTGAGTTTTTAAATAACACCAAGAAACACATAAATTAGGGTAATTTATGAGTTGCTGAAACAAAAAACTAGGTATTTTCCAGATTTTGGTTGGTTTTCATTTGATTTTTTAAACTTTTATTCAAAATACTTAACAATTTTACAGTTTTTTCAAAATATGTTATTAAATCGATTTTTAATTCGTTTTCGGGACCTTATAATAGATTGGTTAGGCTACCAAATGAGCTCTTTCGGGATAAATTTGGCGTTTTATTTTACTTTTGTAGTTGTGGATGCAGAATACATGTTTAAATGATTTGAGAACATTTTTCCAATTTAAATTCCATTGCGATTTTCGCAATTTTTTTCGTGATGCATATTTTCCGTGTCAGCGTTACTAGTGCTAAAAAATATATCCGCGTTTTACTCCTTTAAGGAGATTTCTTCCATAGAAAGGTAGATATAATCAAAGCACATCAACACAATATTTAAGCTTACTGGTTTCTCAAGTTTTATGGATTAACGATTGACCATAAATCATTAGGCAATCGACAGGTACTTAAAATGAAAAAACATTGGCACAATATTTAAACGTACATCTCAAGTTTCATGGATTGGCCACCTACCAAAACTCATTAGGATATCGCGATTATTAACATCCCTGGTGTAAAGGGATAATCAAATTAACTAAATTTCCTCACATAGAGAAATAATTTTGACACCTTATTCAATTAACAACTTTTTTTCGCTTACAAGCAAGTAGAGCAGTATTTACCTCGCAAACGCAAAGGAAGTGGAGAAGGTGTACCACAAGAAATAAAAAAATAGTAAAAAAAACGTAAAATAACAATATCTGATAATATATTTCGATCAAGTGACAAGTATTTAACCCATAAACCAAATAAAGTGAAAGAGGTATCACAATAAAAAACTAGCAAAAAAATAATGTATAATAACAATAAGAGGACACAATTTCGTCGGCGTTAGCTTATGTGACACCACTTCTGGCGCATCGCCTATTCTCTGCCTGTAATGCTGGCAACTTATATGACAGGTGGACCTACAGTTTAGCGTGGATTTCGAACCACTGGAGTTACATGATTTCTCATCTAGCCATGAACCCCACGCTGGCAAGGCGGGTTGGACATTTAAATATTTTAAGTAAATATTTTGCATGTTGTGGGGTGCGAACCCACGATCTTGCACTCAGCAGCCGGATGCCTAGACCGCTGAGCCACACTGCCACCCATAATAATTAGATCAAATTCTGTTTATGTTTACATCAAATTCGTCGAAACTCACACATAGTCCAATATATCTCGACTACCTCTATATTTGGATTAAATATTTTTATATTGTACGTTAACATGTTTCCGTTAAATATAAAAATAACCCATTCTATTGTGCGAGTAAATTTCTTACCTGCGCAACTTTACCTTCCTAGGAATGAAGTTGTACACACACACAGTTGTAAAGGTTAAAAATAACTCTGCTTTTATATATTAACTTTAGGAAAGTTTTTTTTTCAAATAAGATGAAACGATGTTCATAAGCTTCACGTTACATCAAAATTTGTAACTAATTGGCATTTTTACTACTTTAAAATTTGCTTGTATAAATGATTATTAAAATTTACTTGGCACAAATGAAATAAAAATGGTTAAATTGAAATATGATTTTCTATTAAATATCTTTATAAAAGTTGGTTGCTGAAAATGTTTAAGCATTCATCTGCCAATATTAAAGCTGTTCACAATATACAGTTCGAAGTGATGTTCCAGTACGATAATAAAAGTAACAAAATTGTTCGATTGATTGCTAATTTCTTTTTGATAATACTTTGGTGTTTATTTAAATCGGTAGTTTTTAAACTGCTTACTCTTCTCTTTTACGTGCCCTGTTCCGTTCCCCAACGTTGGCAATCATTTTAGCGAGTTCATTCCAAGTTTTTGCGTTCGAAAAATCCGCATTGAATTTCTGATCTGGTCTGTTAAATTACTACGTCTATGCCTTACTCAAGGGGCGCTAAAACATATTCTGTTATTGATCTACCATTAAAATATTAAGCGACAAGCTATTGACTAGGTAGAAATTATTTTTTAATAATCAAAAATATGAAAATTATATTAAATAAAGACCAAACTAACGAAAACTAAAGATCGCGATCGACTTTAAAACCTCACGGTCGACCAGTCGATCTTGATCGACGGTTTGAGCATCCCTGCCTTACTTGATGTTGTCACTCCGTCTCTGGCGTGGACGTTCGGTACTTATCTATTCTATTATTGGTCTAAAATATGTTTTAGGTCCTAGACACTGTGCCCAAAGTGCCTAGTTGATATATCCCCATTTTCTTGTCCAAATCCATTGCAATAACTTTTGATTTTATGTGCTAATAAATTTGGGACAATACAATTTTACATAGTCAATACGATGTGGGTTACCCAAACGGTTCCTTGGAACTAACTTTCATATCTAAAAAGATGGATAGAACTGCTGCTTTAAAATATTATTTGCGTATTTCTACTGCAGTCTATGGTTCAGCTTGATAATCACGTGTTATATACGCACGCACTAGTAGAAAATTATCATGTAACAGCTCTTTATTTTCGATTATAATTACTAATTAATTATACAAATGCGAAAATAATAAAGGGCTAATAAATTTTACGTAACAATATAATTTATTCATTGTAATTAAGTTTCCATACAATTAGGAAATTTAATTAAGACTGTCAACAACTGAAAACATCCCTTTCCACTAAATTAATCGTAACCGATTTCTAGGAAGGTTTCTCTTTCAAATTTAATATGAATTGACGCACGAGGCTGTATTATTTCGAAGGCATTTTTTATGTAAATGTATAAATGTCTTTCAGCAATAAGATAATATTTTATTGAATATTATCCTACGCTTTAATTTTCAGATAAGTGTTTTATAATAATATCAATCAAATTTAAATGCATCTTGAAATTGCTTTCTAGAAAGCAAATAAAATAGCTGCGATTTCGCATTTTATTGCCAATTCCTGTTCGTGAAATTAAAAAGACGAATGAATGTAACGGATTTATTCAAAGGAAAACGTAGCTCCCACGCAAAGCATTATAACAGGATCTTGCTGCATTTAAGAATAAAAATGCAATATTATATCAAAAAGGTACACTGGGAGCGGCTATGTACTTTACTTGAAAATATTAAATTCTACTTGAGCCCACAAAGAACAATCTTAATCTTCTCAACTATTTTTTAAAAATTCAACCATAAGCGCGCGCATAAAAGATTAAATATTAAATTTTTTTTACAAAAGCTTTAAAGTAGTTTGGTACAAACACATACTTCTTTGTGTTTAAAAAAAATTTATATCAAAGTTTTAATTAAAAAATTAATATTAAATGTTAAGAGACTCAAACATTTTCCGATAAGCTTACTACTTTTAGTAAAAAATATATTTTTTTTCTCCATTAAGCTACACATCAAACAGTATTTTAGATACTGTTATTAGATAACTATTTTTAATTTTTAACAAAATCGAACGATCCATATACACCCATAGACCGGCAACACTTCACTTTTTTTAAAAGAAATTTCGTGACTCGAACGTGAATCAGTTCCACAGCCTATGACTATCACTACGCACCGGGCTGGTCAAAAATATTTATAACTTTCGGATATTATCCCTAACAATTGATCATCTTATTGTTAAAATACAAATTGAAGCGCTCAATGAAAACGTGAATGCATTTCCAAAATCTCTGACTATCGTTACGCCACGGTCTGGCCCAAAAATATTTTATTAACTTTAGAATTTTATCCTTAATAATTGATTACCTTATACATATAATACAAACATCCGTTGAAGCGCACGATGTAACATCGTTAAAACACTCGGTCTGGAGTAACATTCGTTTTTCTTCGCTACACCTAAAAAATTGAGTTCTTTTAGTACTATCAACTTTAAATATTTAGGATGTTAGTCTTAATTATTGGTTATCTTATATAACACAAACGTGCTTTGAAGCACACGATGCAACATCCTTCAAAAACTCTCGAACGGTGAGCTTCGGAGTAAGATCATTTTTTTTGTACAAGGAATGTTATTAATCATAAAAATTATAAGAAAATAATCAAAAGCTTGTGCCAATAAATAAACTAATAGAACGAAATTTAAGCAAAGACGTTTTTTTAATGACTGACACTTCCTCTTAACTCTTCGTTGTCTAACATTTTTTTTTCGTTCTTTCAATCAGTATTTATACATCTTTAGATACATTTGCAAAGCCAGAAACAATATTTGTATGAATATTAACATAAAAGTAAAGAATTTAAAGTTCTGGGTCATATATGACACAATGAGGGACATATATGTCCCAATAGGTTTAGGATATACATGAAGTATACACATGGGTTACAATGTGATGTATTTCCTTTATATGTTCCACTGGTGTTAAAACATGAAAATATATATTAATACTTCAAAATATCGTTAGCTTGCAGGTAAAGTTTTACACTCTTAATAACGCTTGATCCTGAGAGATTTTCGGGATAAAAAACATATTTGTGCACCCCTTTGAGCTAAAGGCTAACACCTGTGTATCAAATTTCAGCTTCTTACGTTTTCTTCGTTTGGAGAAATTTTGACCGTGATAGAGGAGCTAACAATTATTTAGAAAAGCCTTCGATGTATGATTTTGATAGTATTAAAGTGTGACTGATAAGTCTATCTTCCTCGCATGTTTTTGCGTTTTTCTTTTTGAACAAAGGCATAAATGTTAATGAGCCATTGCTTCGTTTCGGCACCTGTATCCTAAGTTTTGTGTAAGACGTAAATGACTTTTTCGTCTAGGAGTTTTAAGTTTTTCTGCTGTGATACCACCTGGTTCACAGCTTTGTATGGCACTGATTGAAGGCCCATTAAATTGTTCACGAGCTCAGTGTCACTTGGTCTTTCATCCGCAAAGAAGTTAGTAATGTATCTTTTTTCTTTGAGCTTTCAAAATTATCGGATTGTCTTGGTTAACCAGCATGTATACATTTTTTGTTCGGTGTACCGAAGCAGTTTTGTTAAGTTTTTCGTGCAGATTAAAGTTATGCAAAACCTTCAGTTGTCCAATTTCTCTACATTTCCGGACTAAATCGTTTTTAGCTTTTCGAATTTTATTTCTTGTTAGTTTGTGAAAGTTTTTCTTTTGGTACGGTATTTTAATTACCATAGTGGTAGATTATGTCACCGGAAACTGAGCATTTTCTGAATCGAGTCACCATGTGCTGCACCTAATATGTCTATGTTTCGTCGTTTCATTTCCTGTTTTTGTTAGTTTTCTTGCTTCGTGCAGATTTCGTATATTCCAGGTTCCTAATTTGATGTCATTTCGTGCGTTTATTCTTATAACGTCTGTCGGAGATCCGTTTCGAGACTAAATTCTGCTGAAAATTTTGAACTGTAGTCATCTTGTGGTTGGAATTTAATATTTCTTTTATATAAAGCGAATTATTAAAAATTGAATAAAAACCTAAGACAAATTTAGAATTTAGACTTTCGCGACTGAGGTCTATGTAAGTTTTCTTACTTTCGGGTTTAAGTCGCGTATGTTTATTGGTTGTTGCCAACGTATTTGTTTTCATCATTAAATTCCCATCCCCACTAATTCTCTTCGTCCTATATAGGCATACACACTCGAACAAGGTCTTCAGTTATCGGACTTTTCCGCCTTGAGAATGCTTCCTGCAATGGCGAGCGAAATGTTGGCAACAGCCAATAAACATACGCGACTTAAACCCGAGAGTAAGAAAACTTACAACCTAAGACAAAATTAGGGGATTAATTTTAAAAATTTTAGAAAAATAATTTGGCTCAAATTTATGTAGAGTTTAATAAAATACCAAAATTTAAAAAAATTTTAATGTCGTTAAGTTCTGGGATTTTTTTATAAAACGAATTATTAAAAATTAAATAAAAGCGTAAGACAACATTTGGGGATTCATTTTGAAAATTTAAACGAATCAATTGGCTGAAATTTATGTAAAAGGTGTGAAATTAATCCTTTAATTAAATAGCAAAATTTTGAGGTAAGAATTTGTTTCCAAAAAATGAATTTTAAGGTCGTTTAGTAAGTAATATATTTTCAATATAATAATTCTCATTTTTATTGTAAACAATTTTCATGTACATAATACAATTTATTGATTAAAATTAATGTCTGTTTTCGTCACTTTAGAGGAAATTTTGTCTGGAAATGAAAATTAATGATTATTTATATAATAAATTGTTTCGTTTACGTGTTTTATAAAATATGGTAATTCGCTTCCGTATTTTATAACATACAGTAACTCAATAATAACATATTGGTTTTAATCTTTAAATAAAATTTTACTACACTTTAAATAAAATATGAAATTGATCTCCAGACAAACCTTGAACAATGTATTAAAACTTGTCTTATAACTTATATGGTCATAAATATAAACATGAAATCAAATACATTCTTTTATAGTAGTTTTATCTCAATTTCTTCTTTTAACAATCATAAAATGGTACGGTCTTCGAAAGGTTTCTATATATGCATTTATTGTAAATCAAAATTGAATATTATAAAGAAACCAATTTTCTTGATAGTAGCAATTGATAAGGCAACAAAAAAAAAATTTTTTTTTTAAGAATAATTTCATTTCTGACTTGACGTGACTTATTAAAAAATATTTTACAAAATAACTTTTTACGTGACTAAATGCATGTTTATGATCAATAAAAATATGTTATTACAATTTTTTAATGCTTTTCTAAGAATAAATTCAGACCAGCGACCGCTAATATCTAATTTACTATTAAACTCAAGTACGATTTTACAAATACATTATAAAATTGACAGTCCAGGATTTTATTTTATTTTATATAACTAAAAAGTTTATTTTATTTTTTCTGATCCTTCTTGCGTTACTTTATTCATCTTACTAGTCTGTTATTTCCAATTTCTTCTCTAATGTCTCCTTCCACCTTTAACACCTCGCATTCTGTCTTCCCCAGAGCTTTTCTTATTTTTCATATGATTTTAATATAGCTGCACGTTTTTCTGATGTTGTTATTTCTGGAATTCCATCAGAGATCAGAGCCCACATTTCGGATGTTTTTTGTGTGATTTGTGTAATTTTTTATAATCGGGATCGGGATCATTCCTATTGGGATCTGACATGGGGGCGTGGCATAACCAATATGGCGTCGACAAGTGTGTACATTTGAAAGTGACAAGTTTTGCATCGTTCGCGGTTTTCATTAATATGTCGTTAACGATGGATGATATTTTATCAGTGGGCTGGGTCAAACCCATCCCAAAGGAACTACGTAGAGGCTGAGAGGATTTTACACGCTAGTAAAATGCGGAAAAGTAG